>JALPCC010000022.1:0-225031 GCA_026538405.1 Cryptococcus sp. GC_Crypt_2
TCGAGCCTGTACTTCAGACGGGTGACTGATCGTCGCAGCTTTATTCCCCTAGCCCCAACATTCATCAGCAAAGCCCTCGCATCCATCATCACGAGACACAATTCCACAAGACCGAAATCCGCCCATATCTCAGGTGGAACGAACGATCCAAATCTCCACCTTATAGCAGCTACATGTAATGGGGATCTCAGGTCGGCTATTAATTCCCTACAGATGCTCAAGACGGGATTGAAGAAACGTAAAGCCCCACCCACTCTCGAAGATTTCAAGGGAGAACGGAAGAAATTAAAGGGCAGGGGAAGTAGGGGTGGAAAGGGATCTAGGATTGACGCGGATGAAGAAGTTCGTCTTGCGTATGCTAAAAGATCTCATCCAGTCGGGATTTCAGCTGATTGATAGACTGGATGCTTTGACTAGGAAGGATCAGAATTTGGGATTGTTCCATGCGCTTGGCAAAATCATGTATAATAAACGTAAGCCCATGGGTCCATATCACTGATCGAGCTGACGTACAGGTCTGGGAGATCCAGGCGAAGACAAGGAGGATCAGGAGACGATTGCAGTCATCAAATCTCTTCCTGCTGAAGATGCCATCCCGGAGCATTTGTCGCATCATGCTCGACGTCGATCATTGATCCAGATAGAGGTCAGCCGCCTCTTCCTAGTCTACGCAGGGCTGATCATCAGGACTTTCTACCCACCATCCCGGTCGATACATCATCATTGGCGCTTTGGGTACATGAATGTACACCAAAATTCATCTCTGACGTCGACCAAGCTGTTGAAGCGTACGATGATTTATGTCGGGCAGACATCATGAGGGCTGATGATGATATTGTAAGCTACATTATAATTGTGTTTGAGCTGACCACAAGTGGCAAGCGAGTCCACAGGCTATTGCTTATGCCCTTCACTTGACTGTTCGAGGGACACTGCTGGCTCTTCCATCGCCTGTTCCAAGGTATGTCATCTCCTCCTCTCAATCAAACTTACGTGCCAGTGCTGATAAGTAGGACGAATCAGAAAATCACTAAACCCCAATTTTACGAAAGCTATAAATCCGAAAGATCAAATATCTCGAATCTCGATATAGCCTCTGCATACATCACCAGGAAAGCTGTACAATCTTCTATTGCTCTCTCTGAGAAACCTCTATATGCGCCCACTATTGATGGGGTTTGGGGTGGATTACATTCAAGATTCAATTTAGCGGTCGAGATGGTTCCTATGATGATCAAGATCCAGAATGCTTCGGGTAGTATGTCGTCCTGAACCCCTTTTAACGCGTTTAAAATCTAATAGTCAGATCCATTGTTACCGTCAACGGTCCAGTCACTGGCTTTACCACCATACTACTCGATCGGATACGGGGGCGCAGAGATAGATGCCAAGACAACCGTGGACCAGGAGGATGATTTCGAAGAATCAGCCGCTGGAGAGGATGGTCTAGGATTCGTCAGCTCGAACAAGGGTGTATGGGATGAGATGCCTGAGCTTCCCGAGGAGGAAGAGGAAGATGGAGCCGAAGGTGATGAAATTGAAGATTTCGATTGAGGAATAACACATAGGTCAGGTTGTAAAGTATATAACGATGGAGGGGAATACCCCGTAATGCCATGCAATGATATTCGTGAACTGTGTAATCTCGCCGGCTACAAGCGCGCTTTCTCTCCTTCCCACAGGACGTCAGACTAGACTGCAGGTGGTTCCATGGTGAGGGTCATATATGTATCGCATGGCTTCCAAACGAAATCACGTGACTACAAATGTCGACTTTCCCACGGGTGGGTACCATTCAATCTGCCCAAACTTCTTCAATCCTTCAATCTGTGCATTGTTACTCCATCTCCCAATATGTACTAGTAGTAATCCATCCTACAAGGATGTCTGGGAGCGTCGTCCGATCCACACATAGTGGGAAGGGCAGGCGCTCCATGTCCAAAGTCGTGAGTGCCTTTTTCTACTCTCCCTTTTAAAACATCATCCCACTCCCCTTTCACATCATGTTGATCAACATTTGTCGCCCCAGTCCTACTGGCCTCTATCCCATGCGTGGGGGACGCCTTGCGGATTGACTAAATGCTTTAGCCAAATAAGCGCCTCTGAACCATTATCTTTCCTCTCTTATTCTTATTGCACCTTTGAAAGATTGAGCTGATTGAATAGACATACCGTTCCGTCTCCATCTCATCGTCTCAGCTAGTCATCGTATATCAGCTACCCTAGCAGTAAGTCCATCATCCTCGTTCCCGTTTCCAAAGCTTTTCGACCCCAACCACACTCCCAAATCGATGCCTGGTGATGATCTCATATTTCCATGCTAAAACTGACCCCATGCGGGGCTGAAGTTATATAATATTCCTTTAAGAACGGCCAGCTGAGGGCATCGATCTCTTATTGTCCTTTCATCTCTTTCGTGTTTCGACATATGGGGATGTAGCTGACAACGATAGGTTTAATCTGTTATATATCTTCTCTTCTGTTGTAGTTGCCGCTCTATCCCTATGCATCCTACTTCTCGCGTACTGTCTATGATGCACTCTCTTTTCACTCTTTGTCATCCACATCGACCCCTTCTGCATGGTACCCTACTGCGATTCAATGCTCACTACACCTCCATAAGCCATTTATATAATTGAGCGGAATCAAATTGTCCCATGAACGCTGACGCGCGTTGTTCAATCTACTCTCTATACTACTGTCTCCTTACCATCCTCTACAGCTACCTTCTCACCTATCATTCGGCTTGATAAGCAAGCACACATACAATGTCAGGACCAGGATCAGGAGGAGCGTACTCGTAAGCTGAAATTCCGCTGAGTCCTACTCGCCGGACGAGCTGACTCGTTAGCTTCTCCCTAACTACCTTCTCTCCTTCTGGAAAGCTTGTTCAGATCGAACATGCCTTGGCTGCTGTTGCCGGCGGTACAACATCATTAGGTATCAAAGGTATGTCATCTCCTACAATGCACATCTGATCGCTCGGAGTATGGCTTGTGCACGAAGCAGTACTCCAGGATTGCCAAGTCCAACAAGACACACATCAACCAAGCTGACAATTAGCAACCAACGGTATCGTTCTCGCAACCGAAAAGAAATCCCCTTCCCTCTTACTCGACACTTCCGTGCTCGAGAAAGTCGCCCCTATCTGCCCAAACATTGGATTCGTATACTCGGGAATGGGTCCCGATTTCCGTATCCTCGTTGCTAAAGCCCGAAAGATCGCTCAGGCATATTACAAGGTCTATGGAGAGTATCCACCTACAAAGGTTCTAGTTCAGGAAGTTGCTGGTGTTTTGCAGAAAGCTACTCAGTCCGGGTAAGTCCTGATGAAATCAACGATATTGAGTAAGGGGACAATGAAAGTTGACGACGTTTAGTGGTGTACGACCATATGGTATTTCATTGTTGATTGCTGGATGGGATTCACATAGGGGTCAGAGTTTGTATCAGGTTGATCCCTCTGGAAGTTACTGGGCATGGAAAGCTAGCGCAATTGGAAAGAACATGGTCAATGGAAAGACATTCCTCGAGAAGAGGTGAGTTAGACTGCTGTCATTTTACCAGAGCCCTATCGCGCGGAAGACCTCTGGGATATCGGCTGTGACTTGCGAAGTATAACATAGCGAATGGCCTCCGCCTAGGCAGTAATGCCGTGCGGCACGAGGGCAATATCCCGATGTCCCACTGACCCTCTCGATCCTTGGACTATTTCTCGCACACGCTGGAGCACTACTCCACCCTCTATGACCTAGATCGGCCTCCCTGCTCCGACAACAGCCGCTGACATGCAGATACAACGACGACCTATCACTTGAAGACGCTATCCATACCGCCCTCCTCACACTCAAAGAAGGATTCGAAGGCCAAATGACAGAACACACAATCGAGATAGGTGTAGTCACTGTTCCCACCGCTGAGCAGATGCAGGAGAAGCCCGGAGAACGACTACCGCCAACGTTCAGAAAGTTGTCGGAGCAGGAAGTCAGGGATTATCTCGCGTTGTAGACGTAGATTGTAGAACGACATTCATGAATCGCTGAAGATCATCGTCTTTCTCCTTTTCTTCCTGACTGTCTACTGTACGATGCCTGTCCCTGCCAACCAACGAACTGGGCTAATCCTCGACCGCGACCAGTGCATGCAAGCATGACGATAGTCGGGATACAAGTATGCAAGCATTGTTTCACGGAATTGTTTTGGTTTGTTCCCGGCTCGCGCGAGAGTGACTGACTTCGGTGCAACCGTCACCTATACATGACCATCTAGACTTATAGTCATACTAAGTATGCCTCCTCGCCGTGCTCGAGCGAACGGAGCGAGCGACGAAGGCGCATCTACTTCATCTGTCCTACCGATGGAGCTGGAGAGCAATCGCCTAGCTCAAGGTCTAGCATCATGGGCTACCGATGGAAGACAAATCATCAAAGATATCCTCGTCGGTCAGACCTCGCAGGACACGACTTCGACCTCGACCATCCCTCTATCAAATACTCTGATCGGCCTGCTTCAATCGGACGTCAGTGCTGAGGATGCGACGGAGCTGCTCAGCAGTTTGGCGGAGTCGATGGAAGAAGAGGAGAGAAAGGAGACTCTATGGGAGGCATTTGTGGATGCTGTCTCTGTACTGGTTGATGATCGGGATGATGCCTCTGATTTGAGGAGTGGTGCAATGGAAGTAGACGGTCAGGCTGTCATCTTACCTGGGGCAAAGGGCGTCCAAGTGGTGAAGACATTATTGGTGAGTCATTTGTACAAAATTAGGCCAAGAGCTCATGAGCAGTCAACAAATACCATACCAACCGCTATCCCTAGTCTGATCTTTAACCCTTCAACACTCTCCGAGTTAGGCCTACTACCTTACCCACATGATCTCGCCTTCTTCACTCGAGCCACGACAAAGCGATCAACAGCCCTATTCTACAAACAAGGGAAATACAATCTTCTCCGCGAATCATCAGAGGGATTCTCAGGTTTGATCGTACTTTTGACTGGCGCCGATGCTCTATCCGAAAACGCTACAGAGGAGAGTGAGGACGCCTTGAAGGCGAGGGCAAAGAGAGTGTGGGCGAAAGTAATGGGCTTGATTGGATATTTCAATCTATCCCCACCTCGGGTTTTGGATGTTATACTGGAAATTGCAAGTTGCCATGTAACTGTACACTGGAGATTCTGGCTAGAATTGATCAGGTGTTCACCATGGGGAGGGGCTGAGGTGAAGAGTGGGAAAGGGAAAGAAAAGGCAAAGATGGATGGCAGTTGGGGGGAACAAGAGGCCGAACTTGTCGCTGGAGTACTGGACTGGGAAGGGGATCGGGTCTTGGCGCAGGTCCTCGGAGCAAAGTTTAGCTTTTGTCAGGTGAATCGTCCATCCATCCTTGATTGTGCGAGAAGCTGATCAATAGCGACCCGATGGAAGTGATACACCTCGAGGTCTGACTTTCGTCGCAGCTCTTCTGGTCAAGCATGGCTTCGTGGGACTAGCTGATCTTCTACCTTTCGTATGTCTCTCAACCTTCCAACCCAGCTTGCGGCTGACACTGATAGCTATCGCCTGATGACGAAGAGATGGAAAATATCCGGAAACGGTTTATCGAATCCACCACATCTCGCTCTGGTCCGGTCAATGCGCTATCCAGTACTGTCTTGACGGACGACGATCCACCATCAACCTCTAATTCGAAAGACGCAGAAACTACTGGACCACCCGCAAAACCACCTCCGGAACAACGGATACAGCTCCTGCAAGCTTTACTCTCATTAGGCGATATCCCTTCCGCCCAGTACTTCCTGGCGAGATACCCATGGCTAGCTCAAAGTCACCCGGAGATTGGAGACCTCATCCTGCGCTTGATAGCGCATGCTCTGGAAGATGTTTTCAGAGCCGAGATACCTGGCTTCGAGGACATCGATGAAGATATTGCCGATCAGAATGAAGTAGGCGATAGGGAGATTGTACCTACCCTCTATGCCCCAAGTCCGCCAGAGACATCGACAAAAGTGTTCAAATTCTTTTACCCCGGATGGAGAGATGGAGCTGAGAATTGGACGTGTAGAGAAGATATTCACGTGAAGGGAATGAGATGGTTTTCGCTTGTCAGAGGCATGGGGGGACGGGCTGGGTCTGTCATGGCCAAGATCTGTAGAATTGGGACTAAGCATTTCGCTCTATTGAAAGAGGAGAAACGGATACAGGCGGGGTTGAGCGCCAATGTAACTATCAAGGATGAGATCCGCCAGTCAGAGGTAAGTTTGCAGTTCCGCAATTACAAGCGTGTACTGATGACAGCCTACACCTGCGGAAATGGAACCTTGGCTCAATATCCTTCGAGTACTCTTGCTACCCGCCCTATCGAATTCCAACGCTACCGCCGCCTTCGATATCGATTTATGGGCACTCATCAAGCACTTCCCCTATCCCGTTCGATATCAGCTTTATGGTGAATGGCGAGATTGGACTTGTGATCCAAAGAGACCTCAATTCAACTGCCCAGTAGCAGTCAAGGCTGCAGCGGAATGTACCCGAGACATAAAGAAAGCTCTATCCCGAGTCACGGCATCTCAATCGTCAGCCATGCCGACGGCGCAAGAACGGGGTCCGGCGAGAGCTTTGGCGAAATTAAGTCATACGAACCCATGTGCTCTTTGGTCGACTGCTGTCACGCAAGTCAAGGCTTATCCGAATATCGGAGCTTCGATCGTTGATGCTGGACGGTATATGAATCAGCTGGCTATGGATGTGGCTACATTCACGCTGGTGGATGTTTTGGCAAGTGAGAAAGCATCACGGACGAATCCTCAGGGTACAGAGGTTGCTCAATGGTTAGAGAGTGAGCTGTTTACTGAATATCTCGTGGGACGGAGCTGATTTTAGATATCGCTGCATTCGTGGGCGACTTTAATAGGCGATACCTCAACATGGACCTCGAACCTATACTACAATACATCATCAACAAGCTGATGCGAGGCGAATCCGACGATCTGACTATCCTTTCTCGAGTCATCCAAAGAATGTATGGAGTCGACACCGTCGAAAATAACGGTGTCTCGGACGCTCAACTCGAAGCATACGCTACTGGTCGTCAAATGATTCACGAATCATTTTGGACTACTCAGATATTACTTGCTAAACCTACCGATGATCCTGGAAACAAGTCAAAGAGTGCTCCTATGGATAAAGCCAAGAGTACCAAGAAAAGTCTGCCTAGGTTGATCAGTGCGCTGAGAGATACGAAATTGGCTATTCCCATTTGGATCGCACTAGCGCAGACTCGCCAAGGTGTGGTCGACAAATTGGTCGAGAGGCAGCCTGATACACCTCTAAAGGCGCTTGGGTTGATGCACGACAAGGTCAGCTGAAAATAGCCCACCGAGAAGTATAGCTAATAAATCAGGTGCACGACATCTTCGTCCAATACGGCGATTTACTCAGCGAACAACTCACTCCGGACGAATTGATGAATAAAATTCCAGATTTCGCGACCCTCACAAACGATTTCGGCCTAGATTACAGTATGGCTTTCCAGGTTCTTCGTTCTCGGCTACACGCCCAGGTCACGAGGGAGGATGATGAAAAGTTAAAATTGTTGAAAGAGAAATTGAAGGCTCAAAAGGAAGCTACGGCCAATGGTACCGGGTCTCTGACACCGCCTTTATCGCCTACGATCATTACTCCGCCTTTGTCGGCTGTTGACCTACCGGTAGAGGCGAATGGAGATCAGCCCAATGGCGTTACTGTACCTGGTCCTAAGCCCGTGAGTTGATCTAGCTTTTGATGCTGTTTGTCTGTGCTGATGTTCAGCGCGCTCGCTATCAACCCGCTCTTCTGCCTACGATAGAACAAGCCGCTGAGATACTGAGCGAGTCAGCAAAGATCATCATGGGGTAAGCTTCACAGCGCACTCCATGTTCAAGCTAACAATGTAGCACCCCTTTCTTTGTTGTATTCTGGAATCTGTCAACCTCCGACATCGCTTTCTCGGCATCGACCTACAAATCCGCCATCAGCCGTATATCAACTTATGACAAGGAAATAGCAAGTTGGCGAGGTGGAAATTTGTCGCAACAAAATGAAGAGCGAAAACGATTGAAAGATCGTATAGAAGTATTGACCAAAGAACGAGATGCTCAATCTGGTTATGTCGAGAGAACACGTAAGAGGTTAAGGCTTGAAGCTCCTGCTTGGTTTGATCAGAGTAAGTCCCTCTTTTGGCATATCGTGATACTGGGATTGGGCTTATATGACAGGTGTAAATGAAGGAACGGGCCGGCATGATCTCGCTATCCAATTACATCAATTCTGTTTCTACCCACGAGCGTTGTTGACTCCTTCCGATGCGGTTTTCGTGGCCAAGATGATTAGGACGATGCACGATTTAGGGACCAATGGGTTTACTACCGTCTTTGCCTATATGCAGGTGCGTCACCTTATTGGTTCTGCTATGAAAATGCTGATCAACAGTTCTTTAGCGATTCCCTCGCTGCTTGTATATTCGCCTGTACAGAGAGTGAAGCTAGAAATCTAGGTAAGCACTTGTTTGAATTCAGGCGGCAAAGCGCTGACGTATAGCTCGATGCCTGAAGGCAATGCTTGTCGACCTTGATGTTTGGTATAAAGATCAGAAGACATACGAACAGGAAGGTCTTGGTGATTCAGCCTCCCCCCTTCCCGGTATGGTGTATCGAGCTCGAGTCGCTTCCGACTTTAAATCAATGGCCTGGCCCGCATTTAGGGTATTCAATATCACGAAACTCCACGGTCCACTCTTCCGGGCAAGTCTGTCCCTTCTATCCTGACTCTCTCTGACGATATAGGCGATCAAATCTTGCTGGGAACAAAAAGATTTCATGCACGTCAAGAATGGTATTACCGTCGCCCTACAGGTCTTACCAATCTTCCCCCTTCTCGAAGATCACGGTAAAGAGCTTTATGAAGTGATGGAGAAATTATCGGAAAGAGCCGATCTCACACCGGATTTGAAACAAGGTTGTAAGGCGTACATGGTGCAGCTTCAGAAGAGGATCACCGTTCGACCATACATTAAAGCCGAGGATTATCAAGCCGTGAGTTTCGTGTTGGGATTGAACGTACCATGTCACTGATGAAAGGCTCCCCGGCCTGTCTCTACGCCTTCCAAAGCACCGCCTTCTGGACCTTCCAAGACAGATGATACTGCCAAGTCTGGCACTGTCCCGCTTGCACCCGCTGCAAGTGCAAAAATGGACCAAGAGGCTTTACGTCAACGAGTCAAGGAGTCCAAAATGAAGCAAGCTGCTAGTGCCAAGGAGGAGAGAAGGTGAGCTCGCTCCCCATCACACGATGCTTGAAGCTAATATTAGATCCGCACCACCTGCCGCAGAAAAAGTGGAAGAGAAAGATAAACCCGCTTCTCATCCTCCGCCTGCCGGTCCCCGAGCCACAAGGGCATCTGGATCCGTCCCACCTCCCACTCCATCGACATCCACCAAACCCAACGGAAGTAGTGTACCTGATAAAGTCATTGCTCCGACCGGACCATCGCGGACCGCATCCAACACAACTCTTCCCCAGAAACCCAACCAGGCTCAGAGTATGGGTCCACCGAAGGCTTTGACGGCAGACGAGGAACGCGCAGCCGCTCGTGCTAGGCGTTTCGGGTCACTGGTCAGTGAATCCATGCCGATACGAGGATCCGCGTCACCCGTACAAAGTCCGGCTCCAAGCCCCCGAGGGAAGAAAGAGGATTCTCCGATGGCGCCGCCTTCCGCACCTGGCGGCAAGAAGGAAGATGATGCTCGACCGAAATCACCTCCTTTACCGCCCTCTCAGAGGACTTCACCCGGCCCTCGATCTTTGAGGAGCGGTAGTATAGAGTCTCGTACTTCCGAGCGATCTCGCCGAGATCACCGAGATAGGGATAGAGGTGGCCGTGATGATCGACGTCGAGAATCTAGAGGTACTACGCCCGACACAAAAGTCGAGGACAAAAGTGGAGATAGAGATAAGAAGAAACAGGAAGATCTACTCCAAGCTCGTCATGATAAGCTAGCAGGTGGAGAGGAGAGACGGTCCTCGAGTTCTAGAAAAGATAAGGAAACCGAGAAAGAAAGGACGGATAGAAAAGCCAGGGAAAAGGAAGAAAAGGCAGCTAAGGATAAAGATGAGGCTGGTCAAAAGAGGAAGAGGGATGAAGCTGTGAGCTACTTGATCGAACACAACCTGCTTGGGTAGAGCTGACATTCAGCCTCGACGAATCGACCCAGTCGAGCGACCTGGAGATCGACGACGTGAACGGGAACGAGAAGAGTCAAGCCGTCGAGATGATCGAGACCGAGATCGTGACCGCGACAGAGATCGGGAGAGGGACCGCGACAGCCGTGATCGAAGGAGTCACAGACATGACGACCCTCGTGACCGTGAAAGGGATCGAAGGGACGATCCCCCCCGAGATAGGGATAGGCGCGATGACCCACGAGGAGTCAGGAGGGATGATCCGAGAGATAGGGATAGGGATAGGAGACCAGACGAACGGGATAGGAGACCTGATGATCGTCGCCGACCTGATGATGCGCCTAGAGAGTTACTACCTACCGGTCCTGCCCGTGATGGTCGGACTCGGCTGTCTGATCCAGCTTCATCGGTCAACTCAACCGAACAAGCTCGATCGCAAGTTACCCCGTCCGCTCCGGCTGCAGCGGGAGCACCTGCACCTCTGCAAAGTACGGATGCTTCCAGAGCCAACAGATCTCATGATGTAAGTCTCGCCATTTGTTTTCCGATGAATGCTCATAAGATAGGTGACTCCAGCCAGAGGACCTCATGCACTCCCTGCCCGACCTGATTCACGTAACGGTTTTAACAATAGTACAAACAGCGTCGCCAACACTAGTATCGGAAGTAACGGTTCCGGTACACCTTCTCGTGGACCGCCGACAGTCTCGACACCAGGAAGTCTAGCTTCCCGAATGGGAATGGCCATTTCAGGCGGTGCAGCAGGAAGCGGGAATGGAAACGCATCACCTGGATCCAGGCCCGCTTCTCCTCCTCTACCACCTCCTGCCGGTGATTCCGAACGTAAAAGGCCCCATGATGGTATGTCCCCATTTGCTACTGGCTGACACATACTGACAAGATAGCTGTACCTATGGGACGTGAAGGCTCAGCAGACTCGAAGAGACCTAAATTGGATAGGGAACGGGGGAGGCGGCCTAGAGAAGGAGGAAATCGGATACTGGCGGGAGCTATGAAGGCTGCTAATGATAAGCCAGAGTAGTGTATATCATGTCGAATAGATTGTGTCCATTGCATACACATCCAAATCGGATGAAGAATGATCAGGTGATCGCGCTTTTGCACCTCGAGGGCGAATGCTAGTCGTTGTGTTTCAAAATGACATGAAGTGATTATGATACTAGTGTCCTGCTTGTCGTGACAACGGCAATATGGTTTAATAGACAGATAACGCCGAGATCGGTCTTCAACCTTGTTTCCAAAAGACAGAATGATCGACGACATCGGTCTCATCATCTAGCAGGACCGAGGAGAGGCCAAGACTGTCCCAACGGTTCTGACGAGTACAGCGACAGTCTGGCGGTGTCAGAATAACAAAATGGCGCTAGCGTATCTATCATCTTATCATTCACTCTTTAGCCAACATGAACAAATGTGATCGGTATCAATGCATATCTACCAATGTCTTTACTTCACACAGTTATTAGGGAGCTAGGTCTACATTCGTTCAGAACCCGTTCATGAAATGGCATCAATCGTGATATTTACAAACATCGTAGCGAAAACGTATTTTGAAAACAGAGAATCATATAGCGGTAAATACCTAAAACCCCTTGGTGCCACTCCCAGCGTCCTCACCCACTGAGCGAGTAACGATCCTTTTGATTTCGGATGTTTGATTTCAATATGCAGAAACGTCAAATCCAGCATTGACGGTAAACATTCTATTTCATATGTGAACGTTTCATCCCATGTTGGACTGAGGGTACATCCCTCTATGGATTTCGTTGATCGTGTTTTGTCGCCAAGTGTTACTTCCACACGAAGGTCAGAGGATAGGGGTAGTCGTTGTGCTGAAATGATCGATATGGATACAGAGTACCTTTGACGTTTCTCCGGAGAGAGTGTTTTATGCCGTAAAGCGATTGGTTTGAGGACATAGCCGTTCGTATCGACAAACATTGCGTGGTTGAGTATAGCTCCTTCGTCCACAGTTTGCCAATTGACAGCTACCAATTGACACCCTGCTGACCAAAAGACTACAGGATCATAATTTGTCGATTGTAACCTTAGACCTTTTGGATAGACTCGAGAGAGATGGGTAAAATTATGTTTGATCCAATCTTGTTTATTCTCTTTCATCAATTTAGCTCCAGTCTTTTCTGATACCGAAAATTGATGTCTCGGTTCATACGTAATGAGCTTCGAGAAACCGCTATACTTGACACCGTGGGTGTAAACTAGGAGATCGACTAGATCTTGGCTGAATGTGGGTTTCGTAGGTGACTTCTTCGGGATTTCGGTTGATTTGGAAGAATTGTTACTTCCGATACTAAGTCGACGGGCTAGTCGAGCGATACCAGAGTCAGATTCCGAGGTGGTAGAATCGGTAAAGTTGGATTCGATCGAGAACGAAGAGTCTCGAGGAGAGAGGGTAGGGGCAGATGCAGGTTTGATCTTGAAGTCTGGTGGTTTGGTCTGGGTTGTTAGCTGATTGTGCTTGTGCCGGCTGGAAAGCATACCTTGAATAAAATCCGATACTTCAGGTCCTCGGGACTGGGTAGACTCGTCCTCTCGTCCAGCTTCTCAGTGACCAATGCCGAGCCAAGCTCCTCCCGTAAGATGGCAGCCAACATAACCTGCTGCTCGACACTGCACCTCGTCTCGGCAGATATGATGACTGGATAAGGCGAACTGATGAAGGCGTATTTCTTGATGGCTTTGCAGATTGAGCGGACAGAGACGGAAGAAGTAAGAGTGACTCGATGGTATGCTACTGGCTCCAATTCTCCGTCGTGAACATCAACTATATATTCAGCTTATGAAAATTACAGCCAGAAAAGCGCTCACTCTCGACGCATCGGCAATCGGCAAGCAATACACGGATATACCCTTCCACCGTACTTTCCCCGCGCCACTGTTCTCCAACCAGGTATGTATTATGCGAGCTCGAGATGAAATACTCGGACAGTGGTCGAGTCATATCCATCGCCTCTGTCTTGGAATTATCGGTTGAAGAAAGGAATCGGGTGAGGGAGTCTAGTGACCAAATTTCGCCTTGGGCGTATTTTTCGAATATACCGTCGGGTCTTATACCCTGCGTCTTGGTCAAGAAACCGTCGATGCTAGTTTGATCTAGTGGACCTTCGGAGATCATGTCGTTATAAAGCATCTCGAGGTCTGGGCGAGTTTGCAAATCCTGGATGAGTGCCCTAAATTTGTCTAGGTTAAGAGGGCCCTGTACCGTCAACGTCCGATCAAGCAGTACAAGAGAGACTTACCTCCATCAAATCCTTCTCCTGAGGTACAGCAAGTCCTATAGATCGACACAATCCCACAGCTACACTCCAATCGATATTCTTGGCACCGGCAGGCCAAAGCTGCCTGATCCAAGCGGTATCCGGGTCCGAGGGCGTTGCGTGACCCACCATCCTATCCGACGTCTCTGAAACGAGCTTACCAAGCGTATCCACCCATAAATTATAGATATCATCCGTAAGAGCGATCATATGCAGTACCTTCCATTGCGAGGAGCGAACATGAACGACAGTAATCCAACGTGAGGCATTGGCATTATCGGTTGGGGGTTGGCCTAAACGTAATTCTCGGATTTGATTTATGGGTATCTTTGATTCGCTAGATCCAGCCCAGGTGATACAGCCTTCATTGATACGCATGACTACTTGTTTGATCTTCTTTGACGAAATCTTTTGCATGGGCGTTCCTGCCCGTAACGCCGGGGGAATCCCATCTCCTGCTTTGATGTCGATGCTCATTGTAACGGGTGGAGGGGTGAAGGTAGGCGATTCGACACTACTGATCAATGAAGACAGTCTCAGCGGTACGCAGTGATGACGCCAAGCATGCTCGTGTTCCGAGGATGAGTCGACCAGGAGGTGACAAGAGTACACACAATAGGCTCTGCATTTCACCGCAATTCAAGGTTATCGCATTCTTCCGACGGAAATCCGGGTATAATGAAATCAATGGGATATGCACAATCTACAGTGACAGATAACTAGCAATACAACTAATTACCAAAGGAAGACAAAGACAGCTCCGCTTTACAACATCCTCATACGCATATCATCACCAGCCTCATCCTCGTCAGGTATACCCATAGCACGCTGAGCTTCCCTCTCTTCCTCCCAATCCACACCTTCTCCGCGAGCCATCACACGGGCATAGTATCGCTTGGCGACAGCATTCAGTCCTTCCGGGTACACATTTTCCATTTCCCCCACTACTTCTTCTTCTCGTGCAGCAGCGGCAGCGGCAGTGGCTTCTCCTACGACTACCCTCATGGCTCTCTCTCGTCTTCGGATTGCCCTTGCTCGAATATTCTCCCATTCAGGGATCAGAGTGATGAACCATAGACAGAATGGTAGGAAGAATTGGGTCACAATCCAGAGAGGTTGTCTTCTCGTAGGTGTCGAGGTTGTCGTTCCTCTTAGATCGGTCACAGGATGGCCGAGTTGAGCAGCATCGGTATGCAGGTGTAGAAGTGGGATAAACGCAGTCGTGGAAGCCAACGTCGGGGGCCTCACAGGTCCAGCTGCTCCGACTCTCCCGTTCACGCCGACCGGCACTGGATCATTTGCTGGTGCAGCACCATTCCCTACTGGCGCTGGCACCTCGGCCGCGCCTGCAGCTGCAGCTGCAGCTCCCGGTCTGGGTCGAGGTGGCCTTGGCCTTTCCCTATTCCAAGCATTGAAACCATCCGCAACCCACCATCCACCAGCAGCACCGGCCAACACCCAGAATCGGACATCGCCCCACGGCATTCCTCTAGTCAGCATCCATAGCATACCGGCTATTTTGACCGCAGAGTAACCCATATGCGCAAGGACAGACATGGGGATTGAAGGTATATGAAGGCGGAGGAGAACTCGGACCTGTCCGGGAGGAGGTCGAGCAGGGACAGTGCGGGTTGGCGATACGGCGAGGGGCGTCGAAGGGGTGCGGGATTCGTGCTCGACAACGGATGCAAAAAGTGGTATCAGGGTGGTGAGGCGGAGGTATATGACCAAGTGGGCGAGATGTGTTGATGACATTTGCGGTAGGGGTGGAAGATGTAGAGTGTAGGAGACTTCGCTATCATATGTCAGTATCATACGAGGCATTTCCCAAGTCAAACCTACTCTAGCTCGACACAGACCTGCTCGCCTGCCAATTCATCCTCCCACGATCGCCCGACCGCAGACGAGAATAGACTCCGCATCTCAATCTCCACCTTCTCCCTCTCGAGACCTTCCACAGTGACCGTTTGGGCAAATGCGTCCTCCCAAATTTCCCACCCCTCCTCCCTGGAAGCTCGAGCCTGAGCTACTCCCTTCATTACGCTCATTACCGCCACTCTCGCCACTGCCTGTTCGATCACGGGTGGAGGTATCGTATCGTTCCAGGCTAGAGGTGGTGCATCGAGTAAATGACAGAGGTGATGGCGAGCCATGAAGTAGAGGTAGTGCAGGGAGTCTTGTAGAGCCGTGGTAGCTCGGTCTCGTGGAGGCATCAAGTGGGTTGGTGGAACCTCTGCTACCGGTATCTGATCGTGAACATGTATGCGTGTGATGGGTGGCACATGTCTAGACGTTAATCCCGAGCCCGATGCCGAATCGATCCGACGCGCTACCATATGAAAGATATGTAATGTATCACTTGTCTGACCATCAGTGCCAATGCCAAGCCATTGTCCACAAAGAGACGCTTACATCCTTGACGACCTGTCCAAGCTCTTCTTCATCCCTAACAATCCTGCCCCTCCACACTAGCCTCATACCATCCCGTATCCAACCCCCATCTCCCCATTGACCAGCTGCCATCCCATCTTTCAGCTCAAAAGCCCTCATGGCTCTATCCACGACCAACTCCTTTCTCCTCCCATTCTCACTCGATTCACCCAGATCCGAGAATGGGGTTTGTATTTGTATTCTCATACTATTGGAATCAATCCCACCAGGGGATATTGGTCGAGGTGATGGATTGACATGACGTTGTCGTAAGCCTAAAGTCGTGTGGTCACGGTTGTCCTCGGTGGTCGGTTGATGATGGCGCAAGTGGGGGAGTGTGGGTGATTGGGGTACATCTGTTGTATCTGGGTTTTCCATACCGTTCGTTCCGTTTTCTGGATACATGATGGGATATGTAGTCTACAATCTAGTGTTCATCCGTGTGGTCTGCATGCATGCAGTAATGCAGTATGAGGTATACAGTATGACACGTAGCGGAATAGAGCACTTATCGTCATTGTCACAAGTCTTAAGTGGAGGGAATGAATAGATACATGAACTGATTGTAAAGGCGTAAACAACCTCGACGTGACTGACTTTACTTTCTAGAGATCAATCAAACAACATGCCGCCCTCACCAGCAGGTAGTACTTCCAGTCGGAGCTCTTCATCGACTCTGTAAGTATCTGTCACTCGCTGCGAAGTCGTGTGAGCTGACATGCACAGCTCGGACGACCCATCCACCTTATCCGCCATAAATGCTCAGCTTCTGTCGCACGGATGGACAAAGCGTCCACTGAAACTCTCGGCACTAGACGAGAAAGCTCACACGGACGTAGTGACTGTTCTATTTGAGCTTCTAGGATCTAGCTTGGTGCGTCCATTTCCCCCACGCTCAAATGATCTCACTGATCTTTAGACAAACCTGGAAAATCTCGATTCCCTGTCAGCGCGACACCGTACACTGAACTACGAGCACGAACGACTTCAGAAGAATTATCTAGGATCCAAAACAAATAATGTCAAACTACAAGCCGAGGTCGCAGGCTGGAAGGCAAAGTGTGCCGACCTCGAAAAACGCTTAGGGCAAGAAGAGGTGAAAGTGAAGGAATTGAGAGAAGAGGTGGCCAGGGGAAGAAAAGCGATTGATGGAGTGAGAGTCGCTGCTTCTGTGAGCTCGAACGTGTCTGTCAGGAGCAAGCTGACCCGGTAGCATGATGGGAAGAAAGCTCAGACAAGACTTGACAAAGCACAAGCGCAATTGATGAAATTGAGCAACGATGCTTCATTGGCAGCTCGTCCGCAGGGATTGGTTATTCTCAATCCTATACATCCAGGCAAGGGAGTCCCATTATCGGTGAGTGCCTTTTCCAATGGCATGATGAAGCTGACAAAGTATAGGCAAGTCAAGCACCGTTACTAGAGCAGACCATCCGGGATTTGGTGGAGATCAGACAAGGTTTGCAAGAGGAAACAGAGGCGTTTAGGCATGTCCTCGTGTCTGCGGGCAGCAATCTGCGTGAGGTCCTTGCCGAAGCAAATGGAGAGGATGTGAGTAACTTGTATGTGTCGCAGGAGCAAACTAACAATCAGGCGCCAGCACGATTCCACCATTCTCAGTTTTTCTGCGCTGTTCCCACTACCTCGAAATCAGCATCTCAAACGTACATCCATCGAACAGCTTCTTCAACCTCACATCCATCATTAGCCGATACACACCTCAAATCGCTTATATCTGAACTCAGGAGCAAGATCAACGCTCCGCCTATTCCACGTTCCGAAGAGCCGTCCGAGGAAATGAGCGAAGAGGAGTTAGAAGAGAAGAAACGGGCTGAGAGGGAGGCAGAGCGAATTTTGAGTGTTTTGGGTGAACGAGTCAAGGATCTAGAATTGGAAGTCAGCTGTGCTCAGGCTAGGGAGGATGAAGCCAAGAAATTGGTGGAGGAGTACGCTAGGGTACATGCCGAGACTAGGTACGTCATTTTTACCTTCGCGTTTTAGCTGCTAATGGGATAGAGCCGCTCAGGTTATAGGCGAAGATGGGGATCTGGAGAAACAGAGGAATGATCTAGATGCAGAACGGAAAGCGTTCTCGGAAGCGACTCAGCGACTTGGAGAAGAACGTCGTCGACTCGAGGTGTGTTACCTGTATTAATCAGTATGATGACTTCAGCTAATGTCAGGGTGAGAGACGGGCTTTACTAGAGGAAAAGAGGAGATGGGACGGTGGACTTTTGAATCAGTCAATATCACCAATAGTCAAATCAAAACCAAAGACAGCGGAAGCTGGCACTTCTTCCTCGGTCTCCGCCGGCGCCTCTGCGAGCTCATCAACGACGGAACTTCCTCAGAAATCTGCTCAACCACCACCACCGTCACCATGGAAGAACTTTCAACCACAATCTCCGTCCCCTCTATCACCTTCATCTCACAAGACACGATCTCCTCGTCCGCATCTTGCTGGAAAACGAACTAAACCCCCAAAAACACCTCTGGCACGCTTGGTACTTGAGAAAGCGGTTCGTCAACGAGAGAAGGAATCTGCCAGCGCGAGTGTGAGCGTATTTGGCACTGAGAGTAGTAAGGCCAATATTGCTCCTGTTCAGAATGCGAAAGAGAGAACGAAGGGGGATAAAGTCGATAGGAAAGTTGACCTGCATTCTTCTACCCGTCTTGGACAGTCTGTAGGACCTGGTGCCAAGAGAGAATCGGGTGTCAAGGCTGGCTGGCGATGATGAAGTTCTGTATTTTGGGATATTATTGTGAATCCAATTTTTCGACTTTAGATCTTTTTAATATATATCAGATGCTATGCAATGTACACTTTCAGTTTACTACCCGCACTCGGCGCCTCCGAACAAGATGACGAGTACACTGACTGTATTACACCTATGGAATACACGCCATGAATGTCAAAACACTCTGTACAATGCAATGCATATCAATATGAGCTGAGCACAAAATGACCTAAGAACACCATAATCTAACCTCCCCATCAGCTCCAGAAGATACCAACCAAGGTTTCTCGGAATGCCATCTCATATCCAAAACACCCAGACCATCTTGTACCCTATGTCCTCTTAGAATCTTGAGTGGGACGATTAGTGGATTCTGGTTGAGATCGGTATAGACTGTTGCGTGGAATATGTGGATTGTGCCGTCGTCCGAGGATGATGCGAATAAGGGTAGTGTTGGGTGGTATGATACGGAACGGAGTGCTCGAGTGTGGTATCTGCAAAGTTAGCCTGGGCAGAGAGATATCTGTTCGTTGTAAGGGGAGTACGCCAAGGAAAGAGTCTACCCCTTTCGGCGAATGCGGAGTGAATCCGTAAGTGCGCCGAGGTTTATTGGCGTGGTGGTGTATAGGTAGAAGGACTTTTGAATAGACTCAGAAATGTAACTCACCTCAAAGTCCTGAAAGGTTTATTCGAAAGATCCAAATCGAACCAACACAATTTCTTATCATAACTTCCAATAATCAAGTGATCTCCACCAGGATGTACATCCAAAGCTGAAATCCACTTGACACCACTCTGTAAACTCTTTACCAATTTCTGAGCGGCTAAATCGTAAATCCTGACATATCGTTGTGTAGCAGCGAAGAAATGTGGTTTCTGAGGATGGAAAGCGACTCGTTGAACTTGTCCTGGAGTTTTACGGAATGGTGATTGAGTTGCGTGTTTTGAAATTTGGTGAATCAAGACTGATTTCGCTGCGGCTATAGGTTTATATTAGCTATAAATTTCAAGGAAGAGAAAAATAAGGGAAGAGAGGCGCACCTTCTGTTGAGACTGTTGCGAAATAATCTCCTTTTCTATGGAAAGAGATTTGTTTTGGTGTACCTGGAATTTCGACGTATACGAGTATACCCCTCTCCCTCTCCTTTTCAGATGGTCTAACCCACTTGATAGCCTCCACACCTCTATCTTTCGCTCCACTATCCTTGGTAGCTGCACTGACCGCGAAAGCAGCATTAACATGGCTGATTGTAGTAGCAGCGACATTGGGAGCGACTAGTGGGATTGGCGATAGAATTGCGATTTTACCAGTAACGACTGCGACTAGTAGTGCCTCTTCTTTATTCGGTGACCACTCAACAAAATGAACGGGGCCAGATTTTAAATCCCATCTCCAGACTTCTCTTCCATTTCCTAAATCCCATACTCTGACTGAACCATCTTCAGAACCAGATGCTACCCATTCACCACTTGGGCTTACGGATACACCTCGAACTCTTGTATCGCCAGGATGTCGATATTGAACGGTAGAAGCGACAGGGAATGGACGTAATTCCTTTGGAGCAGGTAATTTCGGTACCAAACTCTCTGGGTCGATATTCAATTTCACTCTCTTAGTTCGTGGAGCGAGATACAAATCGAGACAACGTTCGAATTTCTCTTGCACCAGTTCCTTGTATCCTGGAACTTTTCGTAAAGCATCGTATTTAGCAGGTAAGAATTCCTGTTTTCGATCCTCTTTATCCGTAGCTTCCCATTCGGCACGTTCTTCTTCTGTAGGAACGTATTCCTCGGGAGGGTTATATGATTCGGCAGTTCGAGGAGGTGGTAATTGGGGAGCGGGCATGTACATTGCGTGAGTTGTCGTTGTTGGTTGATCTGCATCTGACCAGATTGCATAGACGGTAGGTTTGGTCGCAGAGGGTTTGTTGGGTTGAATCCTGCCTTCTCGAATCGCCTTGACAATCTTCATAATCTACAAGTCAGCCCTATTCTTTTCGTATCAATGGACATACCTTCTGGTGCTCCCACTTGGAAGGAACGAATCGCCTCTTTGGCTCAGGCGCAGCACTAAGTGGTACCTGCCTCTCCATCCCCTTTCCAGTGAACCACTCGATAGTAGGTTCATATGGATCATAATCCGCATCAGGGTTCTCGGCCCTTTCCAATCTCCTAATAATATCGAGTTCTTTGTCAGACAATTGTACCTGTTGTTGCAGGAGTTTATCCTCGACGGATGTCCATGCCGCTGGGTCTTCGACATTGGCGAGGAATTTATCCAGTTCGTCACCTTTGGCAGGTCGGAAGATTTTACGTCCATTCACATCGTATCCGATATGAGGTAGGTCATCGTACCATTCCATAGGCACGTTACCGATGGTATTGGGGTTCTGTCATCAGCCACCATCATAAGCACTGATTTACCAAGACTTACATCTTCTGTACTACTTTCCGAACCGTAACCAGCTTCAACGTCCTCGTACTCCCTCTTGTAACCCCCATCAACGAGTTTACTCCTAACGAGTTTTCCGTGACCCTGCTTAGCATTGGATATACGTCCGTCTGTTCCAACCTCGTCATCCGGTTTGATAGTATTCTTGGCAATCATTTTCGACAATTGTTCATCGGTTGATAAGTTCTTGTATGACGAAGAACGTGAAGGTGGTGCCGAGGTAGAAGATGATGGAGCATCAGAATCATTCTCCATATCTTCGATATCGGAAGTATTGTATCCTGATTCAGAACCGGTCTCTTCATCATCTAACAGTTCATCCTCATCCTCGGAATCCAGCATATCATCGTCTCCAAGTTCAGAACCACTATCCAGTTCCGGAAAATCCTCTTCATCCTCCTCCCCCTCATCCTCTTCCACATCGTCATTTTCATCATCGGCCTCCAATTCCAATTCCCCAACGGGAGCGAAATCATCATCCTCTTCATCCTCCGCATCCTCTACTTCCGCAACAGCTCGTTTCTTTTGCGAACCATTTACTCGGGATGGTCCAGCTTGAGCACCATTACTCCCGGCCAGTACTTGTTTGGCTTTCGCTCCAGACCTTGACGCTGGTCTAGGTGCCATTATCGTTGTAAGAGTTGGTATGTATAGGTATTGGTTATCCCAAAAAGTTGAATTACCAGAATGGACCTCCACTTCCAAAAATGCTACGCGCAATGAATCAGAATTGATTCCGTCAATTAGCATGGTGAACACGTGGCTGCAAGGACTACAGTATCGTTGATCATTGACGTCACGCAGGTGCAGCTATCACCGTATAAACAGATCAGTCACCTATATTACTTCCCCCACTTCTCATCCTCGATATAACAGAAGCAATCAGACAAGATGAAAGACGAACAAGAAGTAGTAAAGGAGTTCAACGGTATGATATTCTGAGCTATCTTGGGCCTATTGATGGCGGCTGACAAGCAGAGATCGTCAATATGACAGCCGATGTATGCCCCACTTTTCACTTTGCCTTACTGATCATTACTAATCCCTTAGGAACTCGAAACATTCCTCAAGACTGAAGGATCTGAATCTACTGGATTCCAAAAATCAGATGGATCAGGAGAAAGTATAGGTCATGAATCCGGAAGGAAGATTGTTGATATCCTCAAGAGAAATCCGGACAAGGTATGCTGCTGCTCCTCCTCTCCTCCGAATTCCTCCTTTCTGACTCTCCGAACCCTGATTATTCGCCTTGTGAGAGCTGACGAAAAGGATGAATCCAAATATACAGACGAAGATAAAGCCCATATGCGAAAAGTAGTATCATATTGCAAACGCCACCTAGCTCAAGAGGAACATCTTAAACAAGAGAAATCAGAGGAAGAGCTGGAGAAGTCGAAATCTACTAGAAGTCTCAAGAACTGGGTATGTCTATGTTCTGCCTTGTATCTTACCTAATGATATATGAGCGGATGCAGAAGATGGAGGTAGAGACTGATCAGTAGGGCCACGACCCCATGAAAACCCTTGGTGGAGGTAAACCGAAATCGAAATCGAAGCCAGTTTCCAAAAAGGCGGAAAAGCCTCCTAGCAAAAAAGCGGAGAATACCAAACCTGCTTCCAAAAAAGCAGAAACCACCAAACCCGCTTCGAAAAAAGCAGAAACCGCCAAACCCGCTTCTAAAAAGGCAGAAGCCGCCAAACCCGCAAGTAAGAAAGCCGAGAAACCAGCTTCCACTTCCAAAAAGGAAACCACCGATACCAAGCCATCTAGTAAGAAAGAGACAGAGAAAGAACCGCCAATCAAGGAGGACGATGCTGAGGAGACTACTGGGGAGAAACGAAGTGCTGGTGATGAGGTTGAGAAAAAGGAGAAACCTGCTAGTAAGAAAGCCAAGTATGTTGTTGTTTGTTGCGCGATGGGAGGGGTATACTGATGGGACAGGACAACAAAGGAACCGACTGAGGGTACTAGAAAACCTCCTAGTCGTGGTGTCAAGAAGTGAAATAACCTGTGGTTTTCGGGCAGAACAGAATGGAGAAGTAGAAAGAAGGACAGACGGTTGTATGATACATGCTCCGCCAAATGCAATAATGCAAACAGTGAGAAGGACTTAATCACAATCGAAATCCTTTCACCTAATCTAATCTATCTTTTCCTTTCCCGCGGCCGAGCCTACACCCCCGTCGGCATCAGCCCCAACAACAGTCTCCTCAACCTTTTTTAACGTCTCCACCACTCCTCCCCCTAAACCCTTAGAATAAGACTCTACGTCCGGATCCACCTTTCCCCCGATTTCAATTTCAGCCATTTTCTTCTCCAATTCCAATTCCGGATTCTCCACAACTTCAGCAGTACCCTTGACCCCAATCGACTCTAGCTTTTCCTCCTTCTTCCCTACATCTGCCCCTCCTTTCAATACCGGCTCAGCTCCTTCTGGGACCATCAACCCTACTTTTCCAGTCTCCTCAACACCAAGTTGAGCGGCTAAAGCATCTAAATCCGCATCACTCATTTCCCTCATTAATCTCTCCAATTCATTCTGGCCGACCGTCCCTCCACTTTCTGCTACTGAAGCTGTACTGGAAGAACCGTGATCTTGATCTTGTTTGAGGAATGAAGGGAGCGTTTGTGATTCTACTGCGTATTCGAAATCGTCTATTGTCTGTTTCATCAACTTCACGCAGGGAGATGTGGGTATTGATTGACTTACTCCGACCCATTCACCACCCACCAAGTACCCTGGTAGACCGATAACTTGTCCAGGAGGTTTGGCTCTTTGCCAACGCGTTTTAGCATCTTGATCCATGACCAGATCAAATGCCTATCATCAGCTAGCTCCCAGTTCCACTTATATAATCAAGCAGATAGCACACCTCATAAGGGATCTCAAGACCTTTCAATGATCTATCTTCTTTAGTTGAGCTTGGATCATGTAGAGAATACATACCGGTGAAGTAATTCCGTATGTTGTCGGACCTTAGGTTGAGATGTCAAGCTAGTGACCTATCTTCAGCTTGCTTCCTCCATCATTGGAATAGTGGGCGAATGACGCACATAAATGGTTACTGCAGGAGGTGCCATAGTGTATGAATATAGTCAGTGCAGAGTACAGCATTGGAGAGTGGGGACAAAGAGCGCATCATTGATCGGCTACTTCCGATCAGATAGAGATGAGATGGGCCCCGTGGAATTGCCGCTCACTCAAAGTAAGAGCAAAGTGGTTTGTTCATGAATACTCAAGACGATCGACTCCCGCAGACAAAGACCGAGAGTAGATATGCATACACCCCACTCGATCATTTCTGCTACTTATAATCGCCACCTCTGACTACCTACCTACTACTCATCTGCGGTAACCTATTACATTCCATATGTGTTCTTGTAGGTTCGGCCGGTAGCGCACAGTAGAAGCCTTCCGTCAGTTGCAGGCTCTGGATCGACGGAGACGAAAACAACGGAATATAGGACGAGAAACTTACTCAGAGATTGCATACTCTTGAATAGTGCTTTACTGTTCAAATCCATCTATCCATCAGCTCCGTCATGATTCCTCGCGGGCCGTTCGCCGACCAGACGCGGCCTCAAACCCTGGTCGGCATCGGAGGAAGATACAAAGATTCGACATACCCTTATACAGCTCTTGGTTCCATTCGCATTCACTCGACATAATTCTGTATCGGGATCATCACGGTTTGCTCGGGAATCGAATGTATACCTATATTATCAGTGTCCGCTGTGTCCGTCTTCTCGGTATCCTTCCTCTGTCTCCGCTATACGCCACTTATCTCTCCAAATCGATACTCGCTCTCCCACCGAACAAAGACTTACGTTGCTGTTGGTGCTTCCTGTAAAGTCAGCTCGATCCCCATTGATATTTATGATGACATCGAAAACCCAGGCGAGCTCCATCTTCTCTTGTATACAGTTTCCTCTGTTCATCTCAAATTTCAGATGACACTCCTCTAATCATTCCCAACCCATCTAGCCCTTCCTCAGTAATACATCGAAAACCAGAATCCAAACTTAAACTTACTCTCACGAAATCGATCACTCGATTATGTTGTTTCTGAGGAGGAGCATTTGCATTAGCATCAAATTGAGGTGGTGGAATATCGTTAACGCCAGTAACGGTTGTTTGCGTTGATGATGATTGACCCATTGTATGTGAAAGTGTCGATCGATAGTAGGATAGTAGTACTTGGTCGTGGACGAGGACAGTCGAGTGACATCACATCCCACGCCTAATAGTTTCTTGAGCCTATTCTGACTTGAATCAGGTGGCGTTCAACACATCCTTTAGATTCAATGATTGGGTTCCTTATCTTCTCAGAAGCAAGGGGGAGTGTATCAAGTTGAGCTGAAAGGACTTCTGCCTAAGACGGGTGTCAATAGTGGACCGTGCTTAATCTGTGTCTGATTCTGACCAATTCTTACTGTTCATTCCTTACCTTTACCTTCTATCACTCAAACCTAGCTTAAGTCATCATGTAAGCAGACCACCTGCTCTCAGACGCTAATCAGCAGGTCAAAACCTATCATCGCAGTAATCTTCTATTCCACCTTTGGACATATAGAGAAACTAGCCGAAGGCATCATCAAAGGTGTTGAAGCTACCGGAGCAGAGGTTAGGCCTTATGTCTTGTACGTCCTCTCGCTAAATCCTCGATCATTACAGCATTGCTGCATCCACTAAAACCAGCCGAGAGACTCTATCAGAAGAAATCTTGGGAAAGATGCACGCTTCCGGAACTGCTCAGTCAAAATACCCAGTAATCACCCCTAACGATTTCAAAGCCGTTGATGGGGTTATCATTGGTACTCCTACCCGGTAAATTCTATCTCATTTTACATTACTGATAGGTAGATACGGACGAGTCCCGGCACAAGTATCTACATTCTTTGATCAATGTGGTAGTCTCTGGGCGACTGGGGCGATGGTTGGGAAATTTGTCCGTCCTGACCAGGTCAAAGGGGATTAAAGGCTGATCATATTGCAGGTTTCGATGTTCACTTCCACCGGTGGACAACATGGTGGTCAAGAAGTGACTGCTTTGACCACTATGCCATTCTTTATCCATAGTACGTGTCTCCTACCTGCCAGAAAGCTGACCACGTAGTGGGAAGTAAGTCATCGACCTATTCATGTATCCAATACTGACCTGGAAGTGGTCTACGTTCCCATCGGTATGTTTTCTTGGCCTCTTAGCAATTCACCACCTCACTTGATGGGAAGATTGACAGTGGCTGATAAAAGCCTACTCCCACCCATACATTAACGAGATTGATTCCGGTCTCGCTCACGGTTGTTCACCCTGGGGAACATCCACTATTGCCGGGTCCAAGGGCGAAAGGGTACCTACCGAAGGTGAACTCGAGGTAGCTATTCATCAGGGCAAGGTCAGCAACATTCTACTGTCAAGATGGCGAGCTGATTGTAGATGTTTGCCGAGTTTGTTGGGACCCATGTCAAGGGAAAGCAGGTCTGACCTGGATTAGCTTGGGAGTGGAGGAAGAGGGGTAGTGTAGAGTATTGAGTCATGTACACATTGATCGTCGAGTGACGAAGGCACCTGACCTCTAGCGCTCGTTTCGCGATTACTCCAGATGCACCGCCAGAGGACAGAAGACCCACATGACCTTTCCCTCTTTCTCAGATTGACATCCTCCCATAGCTTGTTCTCCCAACTTTGATTCCCACCTTGTCAACCTTCAATCTATCATTCTCCGTTATTAGTATATTAGTGTAAACTTCAATTCAGACATCACACTGCACTGATATACATGCGGCGTATCTAGAGGAGTGAGAATTCTCCGAATTTCTCCTAGATAGATTAGCGATATTCCTTGGAGGGCGCCGGCAGGGTGTATGCAGAGGAGTCCGGGGTAGGGCTTTATAGAAATCACTTACCCTGTAGCCTGGAACAGTCCATTTACCCTTCTTGATCATTGTTTCGGTGGCTTTGGTAATTTCAGGTCGTGCTTTTCCGACTTCGTCGACCTGCGAATTAGTCACGCACTAATATAACTCATGGCGTGTATGCCTGGTACTCACGGTAAGGTCTTCGAATGGACGAGCCTCCTGGATGTTTGACAGAGTCTCCTTAAGCGAACCCTCCTCCTTTGAGATCTTTGCCAAAGTCTCCTTGGCGGCAGCAACGGCCTTTCCCTCGAAAGCATCAACAACACCATTCCACTTGCTCAAATCATAATCAACTGGCTTGAATTCCCTCAAGACCTTCTCGGCGTTCTGAACAGCAGATTGATCCTTCAAGATAGACTTGTAGTGTGAAAGGTCGATCTCTGGTACGGAGGATTTGAGTGCCGAGTTCTTGTTGAGGGCAGAAGTGTGACGTGCTCGGAAAGCTTGTAATTGAGAAGTTGTCTCTTTACCGAGTCCTAGACCAGAGTAGATCTTGGTCCATTCCTGCTATGTTAGTGATTGTTTGGGCATGCGAAATAGAGCAAGCGTACCACGGCGGTAGCAGCGGACTTTGAAGCCATTTTGAATAAGAGGATAGAGGGGGTAGGGTATATGCAAGAGGAGTAGCCCTTAAGGTGGTGATCAACGTCTACCTAGAGGACCCGAGTCCATCCGTAGAGGGAAATACCGGAATTCACCGAATGTGGCACTTGATTGATGGTCTAACTGGTGTGTATATTATCATAATATATAACAACCATATAATCTATTGTCAAACAATTATTGCATCGGTACCCTATTACATACAATGGCAGAGAAACGAGAACAATCACCTAGAATAGCGGATGATGATACGAACGTCGATGAGGAATTACAACAGATGCAAGCTCGTTTACTGCAAATGGAAGCAGAGAAGAATGCCGTATGTCCCGTCGCGTCATTTATAGCTTTGTATGGCACTAACATCAAATAGATAGCAGAACCAGCAACTGCAGGAAGTAGTACACCAAAACCAGAGACGAATGGACAACAGGATGGAGAAGGTGATCACGCAATGGATGAGGATGAACCAGGAGCAGTAGACGCACGTAGTATATACATTGGTAATGTGCGTGTCTTACATTTCCCTCTCGCCACAGCATCGCAGCAGTGAGACTGATGATAGGTCGACTATGGAGCAACTCCAGAAGAGATTCAGGGTCATTTCCAAGCTTGTGGAACGATAAATCGAGTCACTATCCTCTGTGATAAATTCACAGGACATCCAAAAGGTTACGCCTATGTTGAGTTTGCGGAACCTTCAATCGTTCAAAACGCTCTAGTGCTTAACGATTCAATGTTCAGGTCACGTTTATTATCCGTATGTTCCACATCTCACTGCAACAATACAGGCACTGATTACCAAGGTCAAGGAGAAGAGGACGAATGTACCTGGATTGAATATGACGAATCGAGGAAGAGGACGTGGACGAGGGAGAGGACGACCATTCCGAGCTAGAGGTAGGGGACGTGGAAGGGGATGGTAGTCTTATGGTATTCTGTCGGTGGGCGAGATTGCCATGAGTCGGGGAGGGAAGCAGAGCGCAGAAAACAAAAAATGTTCAGATGTATCACTATCATTCGCATGCAGATAAAGTCGGATACGACCTTCCAGCTTGTCATCATCTCGTTTGCCTTACTCCGCCATCATTGGTAGTGTTTATGGGTTTAGTTTGAGGGGCGACACCACCAACCCACCCTCAACAGCGAGTATTCACCTGTCACGTGAATACTCGAGGACGTGCAATTACCTCACCCATTCCTGGTCGCTCCTTTAGGACCCATGTATTCCATATTTCAAGTGTGTTGAATGAAGCGGACAAAGTAGTCAGCTTGGCCCACAGGATCTTATCTCAGCATGTCCACCATTGTCAGAACAGCTCCCGGAACCAATGTACCTCAACTGACCTACAGGTCAAGCCTGCGGGTTGTCTAATACATCCCTCACGGGCCTCTACGAGCCGTCAGATAACAGCTTCACCAAGCAAGAATCAGAGTCTATTTGCGCGAGATGAACGGCGTGAGGGTGGTAAGTCAAAAGGCAGTATCGCGGCAGACGACTGGTTGCCTGTGAAATGTGATACATGGACGGCGACGATATCGACGCTGAGGATGGGGAGTCTGCGCAGTGTCTTCGATCCGTCATCATCATGGATGGTGTCCATATGCATACGGAAAGCGTTGTCAGAGTAGAGTAGAGTAGAGTAGGCACACAAATGTCAAATGCCACGTCACGCAGATTAACCTTGAAATCTCCTACATCTACTTTACAACTATTTCGCGTGCCCAACACATACAGTCTGCACCTTCTCACTCATCAGCAACAATGTCTCTCCGCCCAACACTACAGAGTCTCATCCCAACAGCATCGCGCTTCGCATCGACCTCAGCAGCCCGACAGCCAGAAGCTCCATCTCCACCAACATCAAGCCCAGAACGAGTCTACACAGACCGTAAAACCTATCTCTACGAATACTACACTCACCTTCTACGTACATCACAGCTAGTCCTTTTATTCCAGCATGACAATCTATCAGTCGCAAATCTACAGAGTATAAGGCAAGGAATGGCCAAAATCGCACCACCACCACCATCTAAATCATCAGAAGAACCTACACCACGAGCATCACTTACGATCTTACGAACTGGTATTTTATCAGCTTTAACACGGCATCAATCAATTCCATTCCCAAAACTCAAAGGTCAAACTGCACTCCTTACTTCACCAACTTTATCACCAAAGTACATGTCTCAAATCCTTACATCGATTAATCGAACTATCAAGAAAAATCAGCGTGAAGGTTCAAAAGATCAGATCGTTAAACAACCGGAGTTAAAGTTGTTATTCGGATACATGGAAGGCAGGCAATTGTTGGAAGTTGCAGAGGTGGATAAATTAGGCAAGTTACCGGATCTGGATGGTCTAAGGAGTCAACTTGTTGGATTGCTGGAAATGCGAGGTCGAGAACTTGTGGGCGTATTGGGACAAGCTGGCGGAGGTGGACTTGTTAGGACTTTGCAGGGAAGAGAAAACGATCTGAAAGGTGAAGCAGAGGCATAGTAGCCAGGGCGTGAGAGATTGCGGCATCAACACGGCACAGAGCATTTTAGCATATCGGATCCATGTATTATAGCCAGATAGAGTGTGCAGGGTATCTATCGATTGTTCGGTGCCCAGTTTTCCAAACCAAACACCACGATCTCTTTTCTACTTTTGCTTAGGAACTATCGCGTGCCATGTAAACCCGTGAGAAGTTGTTTCATGCCAAGTATACAATGATATTCTATTATACCATTTGTCTCTGCCCTCTCCCACTGTCTCTTACGCTACAGACCCAAGCTTTCCATAATCTTCCTTAACCATTCTAGCCTAATAAATCAAGCATCTACATGGGTTGCAGCATACCAGCAGCAATCATCTCCTCCTGAACAATCAGCATTAATCACCTCCACGATTAAGAGGAAAAGACATACCTGTGTCATGGTGCTTGATTCAATCATGATTCCGACACCGAACCTAGAGGCGTTCTTTGCGTGATCAATCTCGCCTGAAACTAGGAAAGCGAAAGCAGGAGTGAATCGTTGTTCGAGTAGCATACCGATCTTTCCGGTAGAATCAACTTGACCTCGGAAAGAAGCCATCCTGAAATCGTACTTGGCACTCAGTGTAGCTAGAGCATCCCTCTTTGCCTCTCCCATCATTGAAGCTGGCTGAATGATAGTTTGGAAATCTAGGGCTACATCGACCTTATCTGTCAATTTGTGGAAATAGGTCGTTTGGATGTTTCCAGTAGGTTGAAGTTGAGCGGTAGCGATCCAAGAAGGCTCGAAAGGGGCAGTAATAGGTTGACCGGGAATGGAAGGGGTCAATGCCGCTAGAGGGTTGGGTAGTGAGGTGAGTTTAGCAACGTATGATGTAGCTGTCTCGAGAATCTGGGGGTTGGGTTTCTGGATAACGGTCTCGAATCCGAGGGATAGACGAGGACCGAAAGAGTGGAGAAGAGAGACAAAGTGAATACCAGTAGCATCGAGTACACCGGGGTTCATGGATTTCAGGGAGAGCGAGTAGTGAGGACCAAGGTGATCGTGTTCGACTTGAACCATCGATTGCCCAGGTTTGTTGGTAAGCTGACCTTGGACCTTGGTGATATCGCTACCCGACCAAGTCTGGTTCGCCCGCATCGTAACGACTCCCTGTCCATCGATACCACCCTGCAAGAATGTCTATGGGTTAGCACTTGTCTGTTGCAGATGATCGTGTTGGCATCGGCGACGTAGTCCAATCTATTACAGACAGACTCTCGACACACATCGGCCACGGGAGGCGCAAATCTCGATTGGACTACTCCCCTCGCCGGTCCCATGAAATGTCCAACCGACCGATTCGCTGACCACAATCCCTCCTGCTCCCGACAACACCTCCTAATTCATATCCGATCCACCATAAGAAACATCGCTTACCTGAGCATTGGCAAAGATAGCACCAAAGTTATAGCTTGCTGGCTTCGATGCTGATCCAAGAGCAAAAGCATGTGTAAGCTGGAATGCTGGGTTGGCGGAAACGACTTTAGCGACATCGGCCCTCGCTCCATCAAAGAACCAGTTTGCAAGGTGAACCTCTATCATTCATCAGTGTTTTATCCATGGCACTTTCGAAAGAGAAGACATACGAGAAACCTCCCTAGTCAAGTTCTCAACAGTACCAGGCTGAACTAATCCTAAACTCTCCTTCCATCCGTGGAATCTTGCCGAACTGTTGTATACCGGTCCAGCGACTGGGTGGAATAATGAAGCGACAGTTTCCAAGTATGGCGAGAATGCCGATGGGGCTGGTACTTGTGTCTTTTCAGCCATTATGTATAAGGTATAGGTTAATGGAGTTGATTATCTGTAATTGTATAGAGATGGAATTTGAAGCGTCTCAAAGCGTCATGACAAATTGGGGGGAATACATATATTTCAGTGGCAGTCATTACAACCGTTTCTACAGACACTTTTATAAGTCACAGACTGAGTCAGCTGTGGGCGAACAGACCTGTAGTCAGCTGTGCCGGAGGACACCTGTAGGATGACAATAATGGGTGCATAGTGAGAGTGAATGTGATATCGTTCTTCAGCTTTGTACGTACGACCGGTTGTTCCGATCGACATCGATTCATGTGGGGACTCAGCGCCAGACAGACCTGTATGAGTGACCAGAAATGAGAGCTATGACTGCATTTATTGAACCCCAAGCTACCAATCCGAGTCCTCAACGTTTCAACTATCAACCCCACCCTGCCTTTCACCATTAACCCTTTTCTCCGATGTTACTAAATAAACCTTTAACACATTCCCGCCACCGATGACTCTGCGACCCTCAAGGCTTTTTGCCCTTGGGAGGCACCTGCCATCGATTGAGCTTCCTCCTCCTTCTTGCAGGTGCAGGCAGAGCTTTGCATTTATTCCAGCTGCAATGCAATTTCTGCCAGGTAGCCATGTCGAAGTAGGTCGGCTTAGGCCATTCGACGGGACTATGCTAGTCACAAATCAGCTTACATTATTCCATACAGACCCGATAGACATGAAGAACTCACGCCGTCCGGAGTCTCATACATCTCGGGGTAGTCGAAATCCTCAAAGTAGTATTCCGCTAACCTCTCCTCTCCGGGCCACTCGGTTGGTAAAGGGTTTTCGAGAACTTTCTCGATTTGTTGCAGGTACCACTCCCTCCTATAGACCGCTTTGTGCTGATCTTTGATAGCTTGAGCTGCTTGACGCCTAACGTGTCTAGGTGGAGCTTTCTCGACGACGATATACGGGCAGCAAGCAAGACCTGTGGATCAGTAAAGACTCTTCAGTGTCGATCCCATGCGAAAGACTTGCCTGGAGTGCGTACCCTCAGGTCGACTAAGATCTCGGATTCGTTTAGCATTTTTGGTTGATTGATGTATATGTTGTCTGTAAAGTAGCAGTGGTAATGTTAGGAGAATGTGAACGATAAGTGAGGGTGAGTAGGCCGAATTCACAGCTCTTATACCAGAGCGCATGTTTGTGAAGTAGATTCGTCGGGGCAGGCTGGTCTCAAAACAGAGATCTATCACGTCCCATAGGCCGTGACTATGTGATTAGAGATCTATCTGTGAGTTTGTTATGAGAACGAAAGGTCGTTTCAGTTTCTCGAGATTGCTTCATCCGGCGTGTGCATAGCCTTTTATGAAGTCTCACGGAGATCTCAATGATAGAGAGTTGTAATAGATCTAAGATTGCAGGTTGTGACACCAGCAGAGTGTATCATTGTACTGCCTCAAAACGCGCGCCTAACAAAAGTCAAGGAACCGCCGCGTGTGCGGTCATCATCTGAGTTGAGTTCAGTTGATCCATTACTCTCGATACTATACTACCACATTACATCGAGTAAAACAGCTAGTGAAAGGGCTTCGAATAGCTAGAACTAGACTTCGTATTTCAGAAACACCCACAAAGACCTTACATCATGGACGTCGACGCTCCCACCGCATCATCGTCCACTTCTCCCTTGACTTATATCGAGCAGCAAGAGACTTCTTCGCCCGACTCGCTCAAGCCGTTATACACGCGTATCAGGACTGCATACGAGAAGAAGTTGGTCATCATGAAATGGATCAAGTAGATATAGCTGACGATAGGCTATGGCATAATCTCACTGTCGCATTGACGGAATTTGTATTTCACCCCGAGAGTGGACCATATCAGGTTGATTTGTTTGAAAAGTCAGTCGTCTTCGTTGCGTGGGTTACGATATTCAGTAGCTAATGCGATCTTAGATTCGTCACGACGGTGGAGAAGAACCTAAATGCTTTGCGATTGGTCGAGATTGCTCGAAGAGTAGGAGCACAATTCACAGGTAAGTCACCCCACGAGGCCCATCTGTGACATGAGCTAACGAAACGCAGAAGCTCAGCAGACCCTCGACTTCCTCCAGTCTCTTCACTCCAGACTCGAGAACCCCTACCCGACCCTTCCTACCGAAAAAGACCCACTCGGTAAACCCGCCCCATCTCGCCCCGCACCCGAAGCATTCGCTCTTTCATTATCATCAATCGCCTATGCCCAGCTTCTCCTCGGTGACTTGAAAGCATGTAAATCCTCGTTAGACGAATGTGAGAAGTTATTAGGCGAGATCGACTCGGTCGACATGGTCGTTAATGCTGGTTATTACCTCGTTGCCGCTGAATACTTCAAGGTTAAAGCGGATTATGCGCCATATTACAAGAATGCTCTACTCTACCTGGCTTGTATTGATGAAAAGAGGGAATTGAGTCAACAGGATATGAGGCAGAGGGCACATGATTTATGTATTGCTGCTTTACTAGGAGAGACCATCTACAACTTTGGAGAACTCGTACGTGATATGTTCTTCTACATCGTGGAGAAACCTGACCATTTTCAGCTATTACATCCAATCCTTCAAACCCTTACCGGATCAGAGTGGGAATGGATCAAAACCCTCATCTCAGCTTTCAATGCAGGAGATATTGGCAAATTCGATTCTCTAGGCAATAACTTTGAGGCAGAGGTGAGCGCTGCTTGAAACTCTGAATAGGTATCAAGTTATCCTAATAACCCAGCCAATCCTCAATGCTTCCATCAACTTCCTTCGACAAAAAATCTGCTTAATGGCATTGATTCAAGCTGCATTCTCCCGACCTAGAAATGGTGCTTCTCGATTAATGACCTTCGAATCCATTGCCGCTGCGACCAAGTTACCCGTTAACGAGGTCGAACATCTGTGCATGAAGGCAATGAGGTGAGGCAATCATCAACTATATCTGAAAAAGCAGCTAGCTGATAGAAAAAGTCTTGATTTGATTCGAGGTTCTCTCGATCAGGTAGATTCCACCTTGGATGTTAAATGGGTTCAACCACGAGTACTTGATCATGATCAACTCGAGACTCTGTCGAGGCAATTTAACGAATGGTCAAACAGTGTCGGACAGACTGCAGAGGCGGTTCATGCTCATCGAGTGGATTCGGATCGAAAGCCAGCTGAGGTCAGGGCTGTGTAGGTTGAGTAAGAAAAGAGAAGTAGATTAGTAGATGAAACGATGTGACATGTACACGTAGGCCGAAGGACTATCATGTTCATAACCTGACAAACTTGATCACTCTACACAAGGAACCCAGGATCCCTACTTCAGACTCTCGGGCTGGGATAATGAACACACACATACATGTAGCAGGATTCTAGTACATAAAAACAACTTAAACACCAGGTAAGGAAGAAGATAGATCCGACAAATCAACTTGGGGATGAACAACATAGTAGACCTTGTCGCCTTCTGCTGATTCATCTCGATCCATAGTCTCATCTTGAGGCTGGGAGGGGTCCAGGGATGAAATGACATCGCCTCTGATTTCCAGTAAGTAATTGTCCTGTACATTAGTCTTCTCCGAATATGTATCTCCGATGTAAGGAATTGAACGCACTCGTGATAACTTGGTTAGAGCCTTTGCGATTAATTCCCGCTCGTACTCTAGATCCTCCTCTGTTTCGAATTCCGTCTCTTTCTGTTCGAGATACCATTGAATTAATTCCTCCCGATCCACTCCAGAACCCGTATCACGCTCCACATCTGATAAGTGTAGGACACAGATATTCATGATTTCCATGTATCGGTTATCTGACATAAGCCTAAGTTCATATACGCTCTTCGTGAAAACAGGAGACATACAGGTAATTCTCATTTTCCTCTTTGGCAACGAATCATCGGCTACACCGTTTCCGTTTCCATTTCCATTTCCATTGGCCTGAGCAGCGGAAGAAGTAGCGGCATTGTAGCTCGATTCAGCAGCTTCCATAGCTGCTATATCGGCTGCATCTTGAGATTCCTCGTCTTGTGTCGTATGGCTATTGGAGCCATTAAGAGCTGCAGCTGCTGCATCCTCTTCATCGAAATTGATGTCGTCCTGTTCGACGTGGATGATAGATTGACGTAAGAGAGAGTATGCCTCTCGAACCATTTTTGGATCGATCTAGCTCGTCAGCAGGGTGAATCGGATGCTAAAGAACCACTCACGTATTCTTTACAGTTCGCACGAGCGATACCCTCCGACAGACGAATCATACTCTCCAACTGCCTGACAGTGATTCGGCCACTACTCTTTCCAGGTCCAGCTTCATCTTGACGCAATTGTCGGTATTTCTCAACAAGAACATCTGCAGCTTCTTTCGTGAGCTATCATCAGCTTAGTCAAATCATATGTTCATCAGGCATACCTTTGGACTGAACGTTCTTGCGTATCGGATATACCTCTGTAATGACTCTGTGCTGTATTCCGGCTTGATCGCCTCATTCCTAAATCGATGAACGTTTACAATATGTTTCGCAATATTCAGGTCGACATTCTCGTTACACTCGTCTAAAACGACAAAGAACAGGTCGAATCTCGACATGATCGGAGCCGACATTGCCACATTTGCTTTCAGTGACATCTTCCTATTGTATCGTCCTCCAATAGGGTTCGCGGCTGCCAGAATAGAAGTTCGAGCATTCAGAGTAGCTTGAATACCCGCTTTAGCAATCGAAATAGTTTGCTGTTCCATCGCTTCGTGAATTGCTACTTGATCTGCGATATCCATTTTATCGAATTCGTCAATGGCACAAATACCGTTATCGGCCAACATGAGTGCTCCGGCCTCGATTGTGAATTCACCAGATTCTTCATCCTTGACAACAGCGGCGGTGAGACCAGCAGCGGAAGAAGCCTTTCCGGAAGTGTAGACTGCTCGTGGTAAGAAACCGCAGACGTACCTAGCGGTCAGCTTAGCGATCTCAAAAGCCTGCGATGGGGCTTACTTCAAGAATTGAGATTTACTCGTCGATGGATCACCGACGATACAGACATTGATATCACCTCGGAGGTGAATACCCTCTTGTGTTTGTTTGTGCACACCTCCCATCAATTGGAGTAGAATACCCTTCTTGACGATTTCGTGGCCTGTTCATCAGCATCTTAACTCGTACGAAAAGGAGAAACTCACCATAGACGGTAGGAGCGATACTCGATACCAGTCGATGGTAGATGCCCTCGGTCTGAACCATAGCTCGTAACTCATCGATCTCCTCCTTGGTCAAAGATTGCAAGAACGCATTCTGATCCTCGATTCCATCCTCAGCATCACCTCGGATATCAGTCGCACCAGCCTGCCATCAGCGAGAATCAACATGAGCGAGTACAACATACCTTAGCATCGGCAGACCTAACGTGACAAGCCAAGAAAGCGGTCTTGTACTGTAGGTCCCTAACTCCCAAAGCCTTAAGACCGGTAACTCCCTGACTTGCAACACCCCCATCTCCTCTTCCAGCGTTATTCTCTCGCATCATCTCCTTGTTGACTCCTGGTAGACCGAGTTGAGAGACATCAGGGACAACAATGAACGTTCCGGTGAATGAACATTTATCACCTGCTTTGGCTTTTTCGACCATGTCGGCTCGTAAGATCACATCCAGTCTACGAGTCAGCTGACGCCTAAGACCAAAAGGTATATCCGCTAGCTTACGATCTTGGCATGGAACCTGTTGGTATCTCATTGGCGTTCTCCTGGATTCTAACCTTTTGCCAATCTGAGAATCGTGATTGTTCGATATTGAGTTGCCATAGATTTCGGTTGTTGCAAGTTTCATTCGGGCACAAGGAAGGCTATTATCAGCTTACGCTGCTCGTAAGCCAAAGCTGAGACTCACCTCAGTGTACTTGAACTGCTGCTCTACATCTCGGATAGTAGTTTGACACATTTCACAGCTGAAAGTACCGCTAATCAATTCCGGTCTGACCTCACTGGTTCGAGTTACTGTTCCGGAAATACTGTTTAATTGACCAATCCTGTTCATTCTCATATCTCGAATACCACTTGTGATTGGTAGATTATGGAAAGCGATGTAAAATTCTCGAACCTGTAGTGGTGCTGATGATGAGGCTGTAGAGGAGGATGGGTCGGCGGTAGGTGGTTTGATGTAAAGGTACGAATTTGCGTATTTTCGTACCATTGCTTGGACGGCTCGTTTCAAGAATGGCAGGAATCTATCAGATTAGCACGATACGCCAGAGGATGCAGAAGGGATTGACTTGCCGATAGTACTGAGTCTGAATAGCAGTTGCAAGGATTTCTTCTCTTTCAAGCAAATGACTAAAATCGACATATAATACCGTATACTCGAACTCTTGCATTTCTCGAATTTGTTCAACGTAGTACCGTCCACCCTGACCAGCTGCCATCTGATCATCTTCATTAGCCGTAGCAGGTGTAGCAGGTAAATCGATTTCTTCCGTATACCTAGAATATCAGTTCCCGTCCACTCCCCAGGCAAAAGAGACTAACTTTTCAAGGAATAGCACAAAACTATCCATGACCTTATCTCCGGTATCATCCTTCACTCTAGGAATATCATCAAGGTTCACACCGGTCGGTCCTCTCCTTGGTCTCCTTACGACCTCATCTCCATTATCTTCCTCAGCCTCGTCTTCATTTCCACGAGCACCGGCAGGTGTACCAGCTAGTCCACGGACATTATTGAATGCTAGTGGATCTATGATATCTCTTGTTGGCGTCGGCGAGTTCTCTGAGCGTCTTAAGGCAGGAGAGGACATTGCGGACCGTGATGGGAGAGGAATGTAGAGAGAAGATGTAATAGGGAAAACGCGTCGCGTCTCGAGATTCGACGCGTTCCTGGATACTCATATGTGGCACTTTTTGATGGCAGCATGTCCCTGGGACCCACAGGCTGACCATGATTTTTATTACATACATATCGTTATAAGGTACAAGTAGTTGAAGAAGTGAAAGACGCGATAGGAGCACTCTCAAATGAAAGAGTATGACCTAAAATATCTCTACTTGCCAACGTCCCGATGTTCCCAGCCCATCAGTTTCTTCGCTTTTGAATTATCCCAAACGCTCCTCCTCTTATTATCCTTCCAATACTCCTCCCTGACCTTGACTTTTGGATAAGCATGTGCAATCATATCGAGCACACTAGTCTCCCTCTCTTCCTTTCCACCGGTTCTTTTGCTCTCCAGGGTGACTCCGCCCTCCCAAGCTGTTTCGTCTGAACAAATGATGAATGCCTCGGCACCGGTCCAGCCTTCGGAAGTCAGACCCAGAAGAGCGGATTCGGCACATGATTCATAGGATGTCCAGGACCACAGATCGGTAGGGAAAACTGCCGGCCATGCTTCGTTATATGTTTCTCGACACAAGTGGTATCGAAGTGAAGCTATACGGAGGGAAGAGTTAAGTCGGCAAAGTGAGACTGCCTGCATTTCACAGAACCTACACGTCAGTCAGGCTCATGAATTACGAAGGGCGATGACCGCGACTCACTGTTTCGATAAGGCGTATGCGTCTTCCTAGATCTATCAGCCAGATTCCCGAAGCACGTTTACAAACTACTTACACCTCTATAGGTTTCCTTTTCCGTGACTGGAAACTCGTCAAACTCCTGCATCGACGGTCTAGTGTAGCTCAAGCCTGTAGCATTGACACTACTAGCCTGACTAATCCTCTTGATCCCATATTTGATCCCAGCAGTATAAAGCACATTATAACTACTAGCCGTGTTGTTATTATGGACCCATCTCCAATCCTTATCTATAGGGTCGGGAATAGCTCCAATATGAATTACTCCATCGAGTGGGCCTACATCATGAAAGAGCTGGTCGGTAGCTGTATACGAAGAGAGGTCGACTACAAAGTGTTTCTCGGCTTGGCCTTTGGGTAGAGAGGAAGTGACTGTAGCTGGAAGGGGAACAATATCTGTAGAAGTGACTGTGTGGCCTTTACTAAGAAGATATTGGAGGGTATAAGATCCGACTTTCCCGGATGCGCCAGTCAAGAGAATCCGCATGGCGTGTCTACACAGTCGTGGTCGAGAGATATACACAGATGAGCGTCTATATAGCGTATGAAAATGGCACTTCTTGGGGTTACAATGCAAGCAGCCAACAAGCGCTCTAGCAATACATGCAAGCCGCATTGCCCGCTCTGGACCATTCAAATAAAACCCCGGCTCTGCTCCGAAGACAGCACCGGACCCCGATCGGTTCCTCCGAAGTCCGCCGACGGCGCCAGTCTCTCTTCACGTATACACTATTCAGTAGAGAACTGTACTCGTTTGTGCATGGCGTCTCGGTGCATCACTAGGAGTCTATGTGACTGCAGAGGGTGTTGCGCGGGCTTGCGAGACCCAACAGCGCTGCAGGTCGATGCTGTGGGCGAAAGATTCGGTTAGAGGGTATTCTACCGAGACTCCGAATATACTCCGATACATCAGTGATTGACGACTATATACATCCCTTCGGCTACCCGTGTCTTCCCGCTGAGGATATCCAGTCAGTCGACCGTTGTCGAGTGCACCATCTGTAGTAGATAAGCATAGTTCGTTCACAGGAAGAAGTTTCGAATTCCACAGATATTGCTTCTCTGAAGTAGGATGGCAATTATGCATCGGCATGCTACCGCTTCTCTGCCGCATCAGCTGCCGCGGGCAAACTAGCAATCTTTCTGTCCTCATCCGCGATGACAGTCGTACTACTGATCGGAACCGGTCTCTCAGACATTCCATGAGGCGTCAAAGCCCCACCCTCTCCGGTCCCAGGTGCCCCGCCATCATCTCTTCCATTCTTCTGTTCATCTCTGTTCTCTTGTATTGGCCCTGTATCTAGCTCATCCACCCTGCCCAAGTATGGCTGACTGCCCGGATCTGAACTTGACGGAGTAGATGGAGCGGAAGTCATTTCTATATCATCGCTTGGTATTTGAGATTGAGACTGAGATTCTTCAGGTTCGGGAGTAGGTGATCTAGCTGAAGATGTATCGTCTAATCGATATTCCTCTGTAATGGTCGCATTTGTCTCCCCCTGGCCTAGGATCAATGGCGACATCATGGCTTCTTCCGTATGACCTCCAGGTACCTCTAATCCATTACTACCACTGCCCTCTGCTTCTGGACTCGGTCGACGTAAGAAGGGGATAGGCGAGAATTGAGGTGTACCCATACCTGGTGGCATTGTCGAATCTGTCGATGTTGGAAGTTCGGGTGCCGAGAATGTTGTACCGGGAACATACGTATAGGAGGGTGTTTCCCAAGGTGTCGAAACAAGCAGGATTTTCTCGATGGCTCGTAAGAATTTGCCTAATGTTTTGTGTTGTTTCGTTGGCTGGGTGAGAAGTTCTGCTAGACGCTGTATAGTAAATGGTGGGCTACACATCAGCTTGGCGATAATCATACGTCCCGTTCACCAGACCTACTCGTTCATTTGATCCAGTATCTTCACCAATCGATTTGCTTCCCTCTTTCCCCCCTCCTCGTCCATCCAGCCAGCCAGCTTCTTTCCACCTATCACCACTTCCTCATCCCATTCATCATCAAACACATTTCCCGATGTGATTCTGATTGGTGGAGGCGTAGGATGTCCTAGCCCATTAGGTCTCGGCGCAATCGATACAACCTTGGGTCCTGTTTGTGTACCTTGTATGCCCTTTTTGCGGCGATTGGGATCCAAAGGAGGGAAAGGCGCAATCACAAGTCCTCCTCTGGTTGATGGTCTAAGTTCTTCAGGCAAGTCATCGCTTGCCGGCTGTTGAGGTCCAATTATAGGTGATGATCCTTGATTGTCACTAGCCGACACTGACTGTTGAACGGGACTGGGGGTTTTATCGCTGTCTTCCGATATCGTTGTTGATAGGGAGGCTGTACGCGATGCTGATCCGGCAGTTGAGCCAGAACCCAGCGGTGGTGAACTTGGGGGTAATTCATCTGGTGGTGCGCTGGTATCTATTTGAGGTTCTCGGTCCGTCGGTGATGGGGCGGATTGGCGATTGCGTGGTGGACCTAGAGACAAGAAGATCGGTACAGTGGAAAGGATGGCTTCGTGTACCTGTTGACGCAGGACCGGCCATTCCAAGCTATTCATCAATCTCTGATCATCTAGGCGGACAACTCAAGCTCACTCAAAAGTATCCTCTTTTGCTAATCGTTCCAGCACGTTTGACGTCGAGGCTATTCATCAGTCAGCAGGTGATGGAGTGTGGAATTAGTTTGCCCACCTGAGGAGCCTTCCGCCTGCATCGTCGAAGTCCCAGCCATGATAGAAACCTAATACAGAACGTAAACAATACCGATTGATACTCATGGGCCGATTCACCTCCAAAACGTGGTTTCCACGTGAAATCAGGGCAATGCTTCTCGCAACTTCCGTGAGCCAACCTCGGCCTTGAAAGAATTGAAACAACGGCGAAAGGAGGGTGGTTATCGACCGAGCATACTATCTTGGTAATCCTATACTCAGCTCTTATATACCTCCCACTAGCACTCTCGACGATCATACAGCAGATTGTTAGCTATTGTCAACTACAGAAAGCCGATATCTACAAAAGCACGAATTATCAATCCCCTTAAATCAGCCCGCGCCACTTTCAGCATTTTCAAAAGCAACCTTAATTACTATCCTTTCCTTCTTTATACATAACGAACAGATCCTACATTCACAATGGTCAAGGAAACGTAAGTCACAATCCATGCTATATTCAGGAGGGCTCTGCATCAAGCTTGCGGAAGAGGCAGCACAATGCAGAGGTCCGCGTTAGAAAGAATAATTGCTGACAAATGGTTTCTCCCCTCTCGACAAAACTTCCATTCATTACATACTCGATCACTTTACACCTCACAATTCTCGTCTCCTAATTTTACGGCTATCATGATCTACCTTTCGGCAACAGTGAATACTAGTAAGTTTTCGACATCATGCTCTTCGGGCCAAAGCTGATCAAGATAGCGACTTACTCGGTGTCGACCCTGGAGCAGGTGATAGCGAGATCAAGAAGGCCTACAGAAAGGCCGCATTGAGGGCTCACCCAGACAAGTACGAATTATATCTCAGACAACAAGGAGGAGCTGACAATACAGGGGAGGAGACCCAGAGACGTTCAAGGAGTTAACACAGGCGTAAGTGATTCTTAAAAATTATCGTCTTGTCGGCGCTGATTAGTCAGCTATGAGGTTCTTTCCGATGACAACAAGCGAGCGGTGTACGATCAGGCTGGTAAGGCTGGACTTGAAGGTGGAGGAGGAATGGGAGGTGGTGGAATGGACCCTCAGGACTTGTTCTCGCAACTGTTCGGAGGCGGCGGTGGATTCTTTGGCGGTGGTGGTGGTGGAGGTGAGCTATCCTGTATCCGAGTTGAGTAAGAAAGCTGATTCCAGGCTCTCGACAGCAGGGACCTCGAAAAGGCAAGGATCTCTTGCACCGAATTTCTGTCTCGCTAGAAGACCTATACAAGGGCAAAGTCCAGAAACTCGCTCTTTCGAAATCTGTCATTTGTAAACCATGTGAAGGTCGAGGTGGTAAAAAGGGATCCGTCGCTACCTGTACATCATGTCGAGGACAAGGTGTTAAAGTCATGTTACGTCAACTCGGTCCTATGGTCCAGCAAATCCAACAACCATGTAACGAGTGTGAGGGTACTGGAGAGATGATGAACCCCAAGGATCGATGCAAGACTTGTCAGGGAAAGAAAACCAACAGCGAGCGAAAGGTTCTGGAAGTTCATATCGACAAGGGAATGAAGAGTGGACAGCAGATCAGGTTCAACGGAGAGAGTGATCAAGCACCTGGAATCATTCCTGGAGATGTCGTTATCTCGGTCGAGGAGAAGCAACACGCTCGATTCCAGCGAAAGGGAGACGATCTATACTGTGAAGCCGAGATTGACTTGTTGACGGCGTTGGGAGGTGGAGAATTTGCTATCGAGCACCTAGACGAGAGGACACTGCACGTTGTCATTGTGCCCGGAGAAGTCATCAAGCCAAGTAAGCTGGCTCCTCCCAATCTTTCGATGAGCATGAGCTGATTCCTAGACTGCCTCAAGGTCATTTCTGGCCAAGGTATGCCATCTTACCGACATCACGAGCTCGGAGATCTCTACGTCCAAATCAAAGTCAAATTCCCCGAATCCATCGATCCCGCCGTCATCCCTCTTCTCGAGCAAGCCCTACCTACCCGAAACGGCATGCCTAAATTGCCCAAGAAGACCCACATTGACGAAGTCACCCTTGAAGAACCCAACGACAGGCAGAAGCGAAGTGCCGCTTCCAACGGTGACGAGATGGATGAAGATGAGGAGGATGGAAGACCAGGTGTTGCTTGTGCTCAGCGTACGTCCTGCACCATCCAAGCATAATCGCAACTGACGATAAACAGAATAAGCCTGGCAAAGTTTGCTCGAAAAGTTCAGTCCCGAGTACTCGTTTGTTCAGACCCGCGCAATGTATATTGTGCATGCGCACATTTATAGATTTCCCTTCCGTATAGCATGAGGCATGATGCAATGTGTTCTATCATTGCTGATCGTTGGATGTCAAATTCATGATCAAGGAGTGTTGAATCAAGGGGTACATATCCCGTTGATCCCGGATTTTACCCCACTTTGATCAAGCACGTTTGTTCCTTTATCTACTGTTTATCAATTCATAATGGCTTGACCGTTCAGCCCCTTATTCCTTTTCTCAATCAAACCTGTAGCTCAGCTCACATTCTTTACACTCACTTTGACTCTGGGTCTAGACAAGGACGAACGATCAGGTTACCAATATCGAAGAGCCATTGATATAGCCAAGTCGCGTCGCGTCAAGCGATTCCCAAACACCTCATTTCGGTCACATCGGCCACCAAGGCTCATTGCTATGGCTCCGCCCCTGTACTTGACCGTTCCGGTCCCACTATACATGGCACTAGTCGCATACTACCATCTTCTCGCACCACGCTTTCATACTGAGAAACAAAGGGCGTATCTCCTATCGACTCTTTCGGCGACTATCATGTCGTTGATTTCACTCCCCTTCTTTTGGATGTACCTGACCCGTGGGTTTGAGGGGATGTATGTCGCAGGGCAAGAGGGATGGATGGGGGTGATAGGGCAGCTTGGAGTGATTGTTTTTGGGGTATACCTGTTTGGTGAGTTGAATCTCCGGATCTGTACTGGTAGAATCGATGCTGATTGTATAGCCGATGTAAGCACTTTAACTCTCTTCATGCAGGTTGGGACTGAAAGTAGCTCTCTCTAGGATACCTCAGGTATCGATCTCAAATCGGCTTATTGACGGGATGGGTACACCATACGTGAGTTTACTAGACCCAAATTGCGACTGCCGGCTCATAGTAGCGTATACATCGCATTGATGAGTCACTGTCTCTCTTCCAAACAATCTCCCATATTCCTAACGTGTGCAGTGATGGAGGTGAGCTCTCCCTCTCCCTCGAGATATCCTCAGCAGAGGACTGACGTCTAGATCCCGACCCTAGACCTGGCTCTATCAAACTTGTTCCCCTCTGTTCGTAACGACGTCCGGTTCTTATCCTCCTTCTTCCTCATCCGGATCATTTACAATGCGATACTCCTGATCGACTGCCTACGTCCCTCTTCACGAGCGGCCATCGGCGAATCATGGGTTCCAGCTACCTCGCTCTTCTTGGCAGGATGCCTGCATGTATCTTGGTTTCAAGGCGGTGTAGCTGGATACCTCAAGCGACAGAGGCGTCAAGAATCGAGTATCCAGAAAGACACGGTCGAATTTATGGAGATCCTGGACTCAGAAATCAGTCCAGCAGCAACACCTGATGATTCCCCACTCGTCACCCCTTATACACCCTCAATAACCCCAATGTCGCTCCGAGATTCATATCTCCCAACACTAGCTATCCCATCCCTCTCCCTGCCAGCTCTTCCGACTTTCCCAACGACAGACAGGAATTTCGGTTTCAAAGATGCTGTCAAGTCGCGTTGGGAGGAGAGGAGGGTTGTCCTGGGTGGGGTCAACTTGAATCTGCAACAGGGAGCCATGAATCTGAGAAGACGTTTTGGCAATGCGCCTGTAGAGGAGCTCAATGGAGACGGTTATAATGACTAGCTACGATCTTGCATGCATGATGATTTACAGCCTATAGACAATGCTGAGTCATGTCACTTACGTGACGACGCGAATCAACTGAACTATTCTTATTGGCGACGCATTTCATGTCGAGATCACCAATCACCTGGTTGCTCCTCTACTTCCAAATTCGCTATCGAGAGGTACAAAAGGTATTCTGTGGTCGATATGATCGTCTCTGGCAAGCCGTTTGCTGGCCTACTGCTCTTGCTCGCTGTATCAGGTATGTCCACCTCGATCTATTTTAAGCCCTCTTGTGCTGGGCAATCGTTCACTTTGACCTTACCTCGAAACCATGAACTAAATTACAGTCCGGGGTCATGAGCATCATCATGCCGAAGATATTGATCAGACTGTACCCTTTGATGCGAGGATATGGATACATGTAAGCTATTACCATTGCCATTTGGCATGACTAATGGTAGATGTCGGTAATGACTGCTTTATGGAGTATAAGCTTTCCAATAGGCATGGTCCTGGGGCTTTCCAAGTGAGTATTCCATTCCTTCGCTTTGGTGCATGTGTCTTATGGTTTAGATCGAAGTACCACGTTCCCCTACAGGTCATCAATACTGTCGTATTCTACTTCGCCCGGTACTTCGGGCATCATCATGGCGGACGACAGTTCCCAGCATCAGTCCATGGGATCATGGCTAGTATAGTGACTTGGATAGTATTCATCGTAAGTCTCTTACCTTACTCTGTGGAGATACTCATGATCAGCAAGTAGTGATTGGAGTATTCCTCAAGCTGCATGTCATGGAAAAGACGATACGTCGCTACATCGTCCCAATCCATTCCATCTTGGGCAAAATCTTCCCACTCATCGGCTGGACTCGTAGGTCCTCCTGATCATCTTCGCTATGACTGGTCGCTGATCTCAGAAATGTTGATGGGCGTTGCAACAGCCTTGAACTTCTGCCGAGGGGGTGAACTAGGTCAATGTCTAGCTCATTATATCATGGGATCAGCTTTTATCGCTTATGCTGTCTTACTGGTGATCATGCTCAATTTTGGTGGTCATTGGCTCGAGAGGAAGGGATGTAGTCAAGAATTACTGGATAGTGGTGTCATTATGGTCTGGGTAAGTTTGTTTCGCTTGAGTTAGGACTGTTGGAGAACTGATGAAAGGGTATCATCAATACGTTCACGGAACACCACGGTGGACCTTGGTCGAATAAGGATATGCAACATACCATGCTCGTAAGTCTTCGACCCTAGGTCGCAAGCTACTGATCCGACGAACAGGGAGTATTGTGGTGGGCAGGTGGATTGTTGGGTCTTTTCCTAAGCAGAGGCGGAAAGAGGTCTTTCGTCCCGGCCGTCATGTAGGTCTCCAGCTCAAAACCAAAGCTGACGAAAAGTATAATCATGACGGGATGGGGAATGAGTGCTCACGAGCAACACCTAATGATCTCATCCAAGATCCATGGGCTGTTCGGCTACGCTCTGATAGCCGCTGGGGTAATGAGATTAATCGAGATTTGTTTCGTGCTCAACGATAATGCCACTCCGCACGGTGTCGTGAGGATATTTCAACATCTGCCGCCATATGTGAGTATCCTCCTTGTCGCGAAGGGATCTTGCTGACATCTCAGCTACTCGTTCTCGGAGGGTACGTCCTTTACCGTGGTTTAGGGGTCAAGCTGATCGTGTAGTACACTCTTCATGTCCGCAACAGATGAGGAAATGCACAATGCCCACGAGTGAGTCGCAGCGCGACATGCCTTGGATATCACTCATAGGCAGCCTCGGAATAGATCACGTTACATACGCTCTTTTCGATTTCTCCCTCTCTTTCCTAATTTACCTAGTAATCACCCTCCTGGTACATCTCTACCAATCAACAGGTATAGTAGGTGCCTCAAAACGGATAACAAACGAAGAAGAGGGATATACGAAACTTGATCGTGATGGACCTACGACGGGGGCAGAGGCGTATGAATTGACAGAACAGGATTTGGAGTTGGACAGTGGGGATGAAGACGCTGTGAAGGTTGGTGCTCTTGATGCGGAAGAGGACGATTGGGCGGATCCGGATAGGAGGGAGAATAAGGGAGTTCGTTTATGATCATGCTTATTGCTCTGTATGTCCATGTATTCTTACCTTTTTTGCAAACCCCTGTTCCTGCCCGTGGAGTTGACCGAGAGACATCCTGTTCACATCCTTCTTGAATCAACGTGGGCGCTTGTTCCTTCCTTTGACGACCGGTCTCTCAAATCATAATATATACAGCTCGACACAGCGCAAAAAGAAGTCACACTCATCGACTTCCCCTCACCAGCTAATATACAATTTCCAAGAATGTCACCTCAGACCTCGATCATCAAGATCGACAGACACCCCTCACTCCCTGTGGGACCGCCGCCTACATGTCCCTCTTCTTCTGAACGTCCCAACACCGCAGAGGACTCGGAAGACGACTCTGAAGGCGATGAAACGGAGGAGGAGGATGAGAATGGACGACGAAGACGCATGCTCGAGCTAACGGCAAGCGGTCGGGTTTATGCTTCAGTCAAGGAAACTCTTCGTAAGCTCGAGCAGGCACAAGGGACTGAAGCCTGGACTCGGCCAGGCTTCTCAATCGGAATGGCATCCCTAAAGGCTTCGATCGCGGATACACTCATAGAGGAGCTCCCAGGTTTGGGTTATGTCTGGGATCCACAGCTTGACAGACTTGGGAGTACAGGCTCCTATAAATGGGGTAGTATCTACGAATACCAGGTGTCTCTTAATCTAACTATCGAGCCAACAAAGGCTAATCCCGATCATGGAGTACGTCACATTTTTGGACATATCTACCAGCTGATTCTGCTGCAGTCACGCGAAATGCAAAGATTTGCAAAATTGGACTGTTTATTGACATACCTACCATCGCGGAACGCATGGATTTCCGCCGCAGATCTCTGCGTGTGCGAGCCTGGGGTGCTTCCCCCTTGCCCTATACCCACCTTTGCATCGTCAACCACGGACGCTCACACTGTCGCTGGCGCGTCAACTTGCTATACCGCGATTCCGGCAAGTCAAAAGCAGAGAGTATAGGGTTATCTGTCGATGCCGGGAGAGGAGACTCTTGTTGACCAGATCGAAGGCTTGTATCCCCTTGTTAATACGTTGTGCGAATATCGTACGTTGTGTAAATATCGTGATCATGCAATAGCCAGAAATCGACGGAAGAGGTGGGACCAGCAGCAGCTGCGATCCTGGATAAATGATCAGCTAATGATTGCCTGCCCATGATTCTAGCCATCGATATCGATCGAGCCAACTTCAATCACCTTATGGCTTCAGTTCAACTGCAACAGCATATGCTAGTTGATAGCATAGACAGTGTTTCGACAAAAACCAGTCACCGAGATTATCTCAACAAAACCGACAAAGATCAAACCAGTCACATCGCATGAAATTCTGTCCCTGCAGATCCGGAACTGAAGGTAAGGTTCAGAAGCTGGGTTCCAGACGCAATTTGTGGTCTCAATTCATCGTTACATATCGGGCAAAGCAGAATGTCTGATATTAAATCCAGAGCTTCCCCTATGTGATGCGGTATACAAAGGATCTACCACAGCTCGCATTGATCTTCTTTGGGTGGATTCATCTATACATCAGTACAGACCTCACAGGAGAAAACGACTTACCCTAGATCCAGCTTTACAGCCGAAAGCTTTGTGGAAGGCATCGAGATTCCTCAACGTTCCAGTAGCTCTCCAGAAAGGAGGAGAGTGTGGATCGGTCCTCACCCTACTGACAGCAGTAGCGGGTCGAGTGAGCTGCGCCCAAATCCTAGCAAATGATAGGAAGAAGAGCTGCTCTGAAGTATAATCTAGTCCGGGAAGTCGAAGTTCCTTGGCGTTTGAAGACTTGGTAACGGATTTCCAGGCGGTATAAGCTTGTGCGAGACCGGAGTCACCGATATCTGAGATCAGCATTGTCACGTCAGTATCTTAAAGACAAGACTAACTCTCTCCGTTGGTAAGCTGCCATATTTAGCGTGAATCTCACTCGAGGCAAGTGGACGACTCACGTTGCCATTTACAAACACCTTCTTTCCCTCAGCATCAAGGACGTAGTACTTGCTGTATTGTCTAGCAATACACTGAGCTCGCTCGTCGAAAGCCTTGACTGTAGAGTTGGTCCACCAGTCCCTTAGCCGTCCTATGATGTCAGCTCGGACCGTAGAGGATGTAGAAACAGCGAAAGCTTACCGTGCTCATCATATTGTGCTCCAGTATTGTCGAACGCATGTGTCAACTCGTGAGCGGCCACAGCACCGAAAGCACCGTATTTGAGGTGATCGGGCCACTCGTAGCTATAGAAAGGCGATTGCAAGATACCGGCTGGGAAGACAATTTCGCCATCGGGAGGAGAATAGTAGGCATTGACGGTCTGAGGGTACATCTCCCATGTGTTCCGGTCACGCTGCCTACCCAACCCGGCCCAAGTTCGCTGCTGCTCGAGGAGAACGGTACTGAGGATACTACCGAAGAAGTCGTCAGACGACACGGGTACTCGGGCGTACCACCTTTGAAGAGATTCTGGATCGGTGGTGTTAGGAGTGAGAGGATAGCCGACTTTGGGGATCATTGACCTTGCCTTCTTCTGCGCAGCCTTGTAGGAAGTCTCGTCCATCCAAGAGATGTGAGGTAGCTTGTCGTAAAAGGCATCCACTATAGCTAGTATGCGTTAGCTATCCGCCGCGATTTGTGCCATAACAGCTCACCGTTGATAATCTTGGTTCCATCTTCCTTGGCCTCGGCTGAGAACGCTTCTCGGACATATTCTCGACCAGCGATATACCCGACAACATCGTCAACAGCGGCCAAACATGTGTCCTGCCTGTTCTCCTCGGTGCCCTGCTTGATACCCTTCAAGGTATCGCCTAGCCTCTTGGTAGCCTGCTTGATGCCTACCTTTGGTCCCAACGCGCTCGAGTAGGCGAAAGCTAGTCGAGTCGCAAAGTAGCCGGAGAGAACATAATCAGGTGTATCGACCACCAATTTGGAGACGGACTTCAGGTAAGGAGGATAAGTGACGGTGATGTTTTCGGGGAAATGTCGAATGTCGAATGTGGAAAGGTAAGATCGGAGATCGATTATTGGAAGATGTTTATCGACTTTTTCGGTAGGGTACGGGTTGTAGGCGTAATGAGGATTGGTCACATACTCGGGATCGGTACCGGCCCTCACGAGCTCACGCTCAAAGTGCACAACTTTGGCGGCCAGTCGCTCCATTCGAGTTTCGAGGGGCTCTTCGGTCTTATTGTCGGGCGAACCGTCTCCAGGTGGGGGCTTGGGCTTGTCATCTCCAGGCCAGGGCCATGGCCAGCCCTTCTCCTCTACCTCAACAGCTTCAGCGATGATGTCGCTGATGATGTCTCGCTTGCCACTGTCTCCGTGATCTTTGAGGTGACTGGCGATGTCAACGAGAACATCGGTCACGACCGAGGTATAGAGATCGAGAATTGGCTTTTCTTCGTAGTATTCTTTTGACGGTAAACCGCCGCTTGTCTGGTAGAACCAGAGTGATTGAACTTGAGAGTCCTCTCCTCCAGCGTCACCTTCAACGTTGAAGCTAAAGAGTGCATCGACACCTGCATGTCAGCCAGAAATCATAGCATCTGGCTCATCAACTCACCTCGGGAGTGCAGGTAAGCCAGTGTCTTGGTCAACTTGTCGGATCGCTCCTTGTCAATCTTGCTCATGGTATCGAAATCGGCATCGAGCTCGTAGATCGGCTTCTCCTCGGTGGGTCGACCGAAGGCCCGGCTTTGCTGGATTGATTTCACTGCTTCGGCCCTTTGAAGCAAGTCTTCCGGTACTACGTATGCATCATCCCAGCTACCGGCCCATTCAGCCTGATGCTCGGTCACTTCGGCGTCGGGAGCTGGGATCAGGTCGAAAGGCTCGAAAACGTCGAGCAGATGTTTGACGAGTGGCTCAAAAGGTTTCAGCCCAAGGTCATTGAGATGCTCCTGTTGGGTTAGCTCGATATCGCGCTCGCAGATTTTGTAGCTGACCGTATCCATGCAGCTAGCGTAGACCGCCTTGAGCTTGTGTAAGTTGTCTTCCTCGGCAGTGGGAGCTGATTTCGAATCATCGGGGATGGATTTGATGATGTTGAGCAGGATCCGCTGAATAATGAGTTTCGACCCAATTTGATCAATTCGCGTTCATCGGCATACCTTGTTGTTGTCGGACACTTGATTGAACGAGCCCAGCAGACCTCGGTCTTCCGGGATTGAGTGGGTGCTCTGCCATCCGCCAGCTAGCTATGTCAGCATAGAGAACACCCTGCTAGCCTGATACTTACTGGCATACTGGTAGAAGTCGTCACAAGGGTCGACCGAGGTATTCAAGTTAGACAAGATTTCCGCTGAGAGCTTGACACACTCGGCAGTCAAGCAGATCCCCTTAGATCATCAGCTACCAATAGTCAAGGCGAGACTGAAGCTCACATGTTCAGGCTTTCCGGTCGGCTCGCTTCCAACGGTAGTGGTCCGAGTAGCATATTCAGTGGTAGTTGATATCCCATGACCATGGCCTCCACCTCCATCATGTCGGCCCTTTTCATTCTTGTAATTCTTTTCTGCCGATGCGAAGAGTCCAACAAAGGTAGACATCAAGATCAACAGGACGATAGATAGCCCTGCAAGGAGCTTCTCGAGGTTGGTGAGTTTCCGAGGAGGGTGCATGAGGGAAGAGATGAACGATCGCTCTTCATGATCGTGATTGAGGAGGGGAGCGTCCTCTGGTACAGTCAGCGCGTCTCCGATGACCAGTGATCCACAGCCTCACCCTCGTCTGTAGATCTGCGTGGCTCAGCCATGTCGTGTACGCCCTCTGAGTAAGGTATATTGACAAGAGGGTATGGGAGATGAGGAGGTGACGGGCGCGTGGTGAATGAGTGAATGCCCGGACATAGCCGATAGTGGGGAACCTTGATTGATCCTTCCACTTAAAGAGACCATGACGTTTCAACGCGACCTGTCTTGTGTAAATCATAACATATACTTAACCCATCATGTCTGAGCAACAGAAAGAGTGAGCATAGGCAATGCAATGAGCAAGCTATCCTTGCTGAAATAATCAGTCAAGCTACCACCTTCACCCCAATCCACCCTTTCAACATGGAGGAACCCAAGACCTGGTAGGTACTTGCCAGTTTGTGAGTCGGGCGCAGCTGATGCGAATCAGGTCTTCTACCATCGGTGAGTCCTTAGCTATCTTATAGGTAAGCGTCATACTGACAGATGCAGGTCAATTGGATTGGGATAGGTAAAGCTCATCGGAACACTGCATTAGCCTCCCGCTAATATCTAGTGACAAGATTGTCTTTTCGAAGCGATCTCTTCTCGAGTTCTTCAAGTAAGGATAGCTTGGCCTATGGGTGCAGTCGGACGTGCTGATAAGTAGGTCTTGTCAAATTACGGTCAACACCAACTTTACCGAGATTTCCAAGCTGCCCAGTAAGTCCTGCTCCACTTCTGCCTGACATAAAGCTAATTCACAAGAGTACGCGACTTTCGGAAAGTTCTCTCAAGCCGCCACGGACGCTGCCGTCGCCGACTTGGTCGACGTGAGTTGGGTAGCGCCGCAAATGAGATCGTGGTTGATACTTTAGGCCGAGATCGCGGACCCCACCCACGACAATGAAGTGAAACCAACCCACTCGACCGTACCCCGACCATCCCGAAGGGTACGAGAAGCACCTGGTGGAAAGGATTCAATCAACATCTCGGAAGAGGGCTATGAGGAGACCGATGCCTTGTCGATCGCTCCTCCTCGAAATGGCGGTTCTGGTGTCGACGTCGAGCTCGAGAGGATGGAGAGAATGAGACTTCACGTTGAGCCGGTGGTCGATGGCGGAGCAAGGATCGAGGAAGAACCTAAGAACGGCTCGTACGTGATCATTGAAGCCCTCAAGATGCTCGCTTGAATGCGCTTGAAGCTCACAACATAGGAACGTCCAGGAAGAGCGAACATCCAACCCTCCCCCAGGCTTCAGGCCCACTCGGAAGGTCCGAGAAGGTGAGTCTTGTCAAAGCGCTCATTCGCATAGCAGCTGATGATCAGGACCAGGAGGAGCGTCCACCATGAGCCAGACCCGTAAGTCCACGTATTATCCACGTCAGTTCTGATAGCTAATCTTCAGTCTTTGGAGACGAGACCGATGCCGATAGGGAGCAGGCAAGGAACACAGCAACCGCAGGAAGGAAGAAGCAGTCCGCTCACCAGGTTAGCCACCCTTCCCGCTGATGAACGAAGAGCTGACGACCCCAGCAAACCAGCGGTTTCTGGTAGACTCATGGTAATTCCAGACTATATCCAAAAAGAAATTCAGCATATCATGCATTACAACTCGCAGTAGACGCGGCTGATTTCTCCCTATTTTGCGGCTTACTTGCAAGTCAATGAGGCTTGAATGCCACCGCCCTAAGCCACCACTACTGTAGAAATGGTTCCGGTTGTAGTAACGTGGAGGTGACCCTGAGTTGTCCACTTTACCCACTTGAACAAGCTGTGAAAGCACATATATCGCAGTAGTGTCGCATACATCACTACAGCCTCTATATCTCTCTCGCAATTGAAAGACTCGTTTGTTTGATACATACATCGGTTTGAGCCCTCAAAAGAATGGATAGAATCACTCAAAACCCCACAGAGCTGCTTCGGTGAGCGACCTTTCAGACATCTATCCTACCGTTATCTGATGAGCAGACTTGTCAACATGTGAGGCTCACGGATCGTCACGGGCTCTTGAGAAAGCTAATGTAATCAGGACAGTCGGAGGGGTAGTCATTGCCGGAGGTGTAGGCTCATTGATCCACCTGACGTTCTCCAGTATCATCATTGGCGTCTATGAGATATTGTATGTCACTAAATTATGCAAGCCAAGATTTAGCTGATGTACAAGAGCTGGAGCTATCACCGTCTTCCTCGAAGTTAGGGCTCCCACGGATCAACAGAAAGAAGTCATACATCGATATGCAAGTTTCATGCATTCCTTTATCGGACGAGGTGTCTGTGAGTCTACCTTCATCTATCCAAATTTTGGCTGACACGTGCAGTCTACCTGCTTCTCGGTGTACTCATGCTCAAGTGAGTATTCACCTAATCCTTCCAGACTGAGCTGACGGTCGCAGCTACTACACCATCCTATATGTCTGCGGAACGATTGTCGGTGTGGCTGGACTTATCTTTATCGCCCTCCACTTCTTCCCTATGTTCGAACCCCCTTCGTAAGTCTCTTGCTCACATGAAGTTTATGAGCTGATAAGACAGGACTATGCAGCCTCCTAATAACGATCCGGAGTCACAGCCGGTGTGGCAGGGTCCGACCGAATGATCGGTCAGTATATCGTACGAGATGTGGCGTCAACAAGAAGATAGACTATGCACATCTAGATGGACTCTGGCTCTCCGCTGTTGAAGACAAGCTTCGGGGGGTATCATGATGAAAGGCAAAGGGACAGGAGAATATTACTACCCCTATCTAACAGCTCACACAGTCCCATTGGCTCTGTACCCATTCCACACAACCTCGACAAGCATTCCGGTTCGACAATCGTTCAGTCGTCACCAACTATCCTACAGGGCGCCCGCGGCCTCCAGTGCTTGCTGGGGACGAATTAGACGCAATCCTGGGGTTTCGACCATCACGATATCACGGTTTACAGCAAGCACCGCCTGAGAGTTGCCAACGCCGCCATGACCTTTCCGCCAGGGAAGCCATACATCCGCCAGCGAATGGTTGCGAGACGTATCCAGGCTCTATCTTTGACCGCATGAAGCGAATATGAGCTTCTACATCGACAAAGTACTAGTGCAGATTGATAAAGAGAAGGTGAGCGAGACCCTCTGACAGCAGTATGTCACTGGAATACGCTCAGCACGCGATCTGATGCACAAGCGCCAAAGAAGATTTACAGCAGCAACGCATCATTTGAAAGGTGAGTCGCCACTCCCCCAGAGCTAAGGGCTCTGCGAATCTGAAGCTTCACACACACCGACAGTCTCTCCTAAGAGATTCTGTGCGTCCATCCTCCTTTCTAGATCATTCCTCCTCATCATCTCTCAACCCGGGAATGGCTGAAATACTTAGCCCTAGTAAGTAAGTAGCCTTCGATTCCTTACCAATGAGGAAACCTCTTTCGAAAGCAGCAATGCCCGAACTTCACCGCGGACGGAAACTCCGTTCATGATTGCCTACAAGGCTGTGCAGAAGTATCGAAAATAGGAAACATCCTTTGTTGAAGACTGGGCGAAGCCCTGCAGACGTGGGAAACTTGGGCTGTCGTCCTTTGTCGGTCATGACCGATGGTCATCAATCCTTTTTCCGTAGCTGGTCATGAAGCTTTAGCTCCGATGTCGAAGCGGAGAGCTCCTCTCGTACTCCTATCTGGTGTGGCGCGGGTGAAACGACTTTCCATACAATTAGCCGCTGCGCTGAACCTTTCATCCCATCGGCGCCCACCGGGATATTCGCCAGACAGGGGTATATATGGTGAGAACAATGCGGTCTTCCTTCAGTATCTTTGACAAAACTCGCCCTCACTCTGTCGCCCCCCTCCTGACTGCTTCAAACATACACATTTTGTCTTTACCGAAGAACAAGCCATGTCAGACACTGCAACAGGCAAGTACGCGGCGAGCGTGGCCTCGATCTCAGCGAGTTTGAAAGCAGGCATTCGCGGCTATAAAGCTCAGAAGACACAGGAAAAAGAAGAAGCGCTGAGCCTTTCAACAAGCCCGAGGTCTCAGATATACTCTACAGGAAGTGATGGCAAGGTACAGATCACCACCGGTAAGTAGGAGATGCCCCGTAGACAGGTATTTGGGCTAAGATCAGATGAGCTTGACATGATCAATGCTAGAAACAAGGCAAAGCAAGGAGGGCTGAGCATCACGACCGAACATGACCGCCAGGTCATGAATTCAGTTCACTATCCAATTTGGCTCAGCAGAATCTCAGATTTTTGTGGGCGATCATGTGCCAGTGAATTACTGCAAAGATCTGCCATCTCGAAGTACGATCAACGGCAATTCCAGGTTTCACAGATGTCTTTGAAGGTCGAGCCAAATTATCAGAGACATACGCAGAGAATTGGCGAGGTGACAGCCACTGTCTTCGTCCGCTTGGAGGCACAGGCACCCTATGGAGCAGTCCTGGACGCCGGTACCGCTCAGGTGAGTGCCGTAGTATTCCGGGCGGAAAAGGCATGGCTGATATCGTGAGACTGCAACCTCCAAGGCGACTGATATGCCGCCGGATCCCACGGTGATCACGATCAAATTGCAGCCTTTCAGAAAAGATTGGGAGACGATCCCTATCAGTGAGAGAGTCACGAAATGGGACCCTCATATGGTAGAGCCTGGTCCAGAGACTGAGGGCTGGGAGACACTGGACACTAGCTCCAAGACTTAGGGTCACCTTGCTTCTGGCAAATTTCGGCTTTGTGGAGGCGGAGAGGTATGCTTGAAGGGCGCTGTATATAGATGTCGTGATTGGCAATCGATCCTCGCTAAGCCTAAGCGAGGTATCCCGTTCATAGGTATATAAGTAGTCTTGTGCGATAGATAATCTTTGAAGAATGAATATTGTAGTCAACTCTTATTGAGAAGGAACCCATCTGTTCGCTAAGCTCCCAGCAAGGCTTTAGGTTCTCCAGAGACGGTGGGTCTCTGACAATAGAGCGATTGAGTAGCTGTGGGGTGGTACTGCTATTTTGGAGAGCAAGACTATGTATTCAACTTGATATCAGTCGACACTGCATAAGGTCCTCGTCTGTGTCAGCTTTTCGATACCGCGGAGCTAGTTGTGGCAAACAGCGGTGGTAACGCCTTCGTAGGTATGAAACGACTAAATGTGAACATCCTTTTACAAAAGGGTCTACTGCGGGACGGACTTTCAATGCGATAGTTCTCCATATATATGCTGGCTGGAAGTAAGTCTCTCTCTTCTCACATCTGCTATCATTCGTCCAAACTTAACAACGATACAGCAATCGCGCCACCAAACCACTTTCCTCATCGAACATCCTTTAACAGAATGCCCACCACTCGCTCAGCTGCTTCAGCTGCTGCTCATCAGCCGAACACCTCCGCAGCTACCCGAAATTTACGTCCCCTGCCCACGGAGGTAAAAAGTCTCATACGGGACGCCGCTAAGAATGCTGTAACTGACTGGGCCATCATGTTGGGCGGGCCCAAACGTCTCACCAGGTTGACTGACCAGCTGGTTGACAGCTTCTGTGATATCTATCGGCAGTCTACCCATTCTGGGTCTGCTCCAGGACCTCACGCAAATTTGAGAGCTTACCTTGACTACACCAATGATGAACAGACACACTTGAAGTGTGTGATGGAGTGTCACGAGTGGGAGAAGAGATCTGAAAGGGTAAGGGTAGTCTAGTCACATGCAAAGGGCTGATAGACCTAGAAAAGAGCTTACGGCCCGACCCTGACAAGACGAGCTGAAACTCAAGCCGTATTTACTGGCGGTCAATGGAACGTGCAGTCGCCTCAGCGATCATCTGTCCGCACCGCCTCCAAAATTGGATCTGTGACTGAGGGTGTAGTCTCTGGTACGTCGTATTTCCACACGAGGCCAAGCCGGGGCTGAGATCGTCATAGGGGCTGTCGGTTCCTGTCTACGTCTGCAGGACGCGGTCTACGATATCCCCCACGCCAGTTTTCTCGAGAGTGCCTCTGAAGACTATTGTTCACAGCTCATCAGTCAAGTCGACGCGATCACGCCAAAACTACTGAACACTCTCGGCCCCTCGGTGAACAACCAACGACACACCTTTGTATCAGGGAAGCTGGACGATCCCATCCATCTCCGGTTCAAATCCTTTCAGGCAAAAGCAGAGGTGAGGCACCATCTCGGTGTGTAAGATTTCAAAACTAACTCGAGCCCAGGACGAACATCGAAGTGAGACCGCATCTGTTGCTGACGTGGGTGTGGATGTCGTTTACCTCTCCAAAGGTGGCATCGCTGTAGGTGACGCACGAGTGTGGGAGCCTGAGCATCCACAGAAACCGAGTGTCAGCGACTTGTGTCTCCAGTCAAACTACGACAGACTTTCCTATTACGTCGATGGACCAGCCCAGGCGATAAAATCGGAACTCACCGCTGACCAGGCTTCTGCTTCCTTCGTGTGCGGCTTCATCGATGGCATCTCAAGAGCGCTGCCGACGATCGGCGAGCGAGTCGGATTAACTTGCAAGCATGCAACGGAGATGGAATTTGGATTCCGATATCCACCTGACGCAACCGGAAGGGTCGCCTCTATCTACGTGCGAAACAAAGAGCAAGCTGGAAACGTCAGTCTATCTTTGTCAACTTGTATCCAGAGCTAATGAGACAGTGCCAGACCGATGTCACTAGGATAAACTTGATTGCGGCGAGGAATTTAGATGGAGAGTTGGTACCATCAGTCGAGGTGGACACTGTCGAAGCTGGGGCGGAAACCGATTCGGTGGTGTGGGAGTGAAGCGGTGGCGGGAATCATCCGCAGGGTTGTTGGCTGTCAGTCTGCGGTGGTTAAATTTGGTTTAGATGTCCCATGAAACAGTGATGTATGTCTTATACAGATCTACAGATGGTCAACAGAAGGCGCAGGATGAGTCGAAGAGACTGAGCCTCGCCACCGTTATCCAGCCTTGCAGAGAATGTCAGAATCTGCTCGATGAGTGTCATAAATTCAAAATCGTTAGTAACCCACCATCTCTGGATGACTCAAAGCCTTCTTATGAGCAATGGCAAACAGATGGGTTCCTTCTTGATATGAGTTGACTACGTTGTACTTTCGGGATCTACAGATGCCCATGCTAAGCAAACGTGCTGACTCAAAAGAGCGAACCTATGCTACGATGTATGTAGTATGCATGCATGCGTCCGCCTTCCTGCACCAAGACTGATGTGAATCCCCGGCCGACTTCACAGGCTATATGTGTCCTAGACTTACACCGAAAAGTTGCTCAAAGATGAGATTGAAGTCCACCGCATTGGCATTGGCAAGGCCGTCGACACCCTCGCTCCCAGCTGTGTGATCGGGCTGTGCGATGCCCTCACGATCCACCTCTGTCTCCAGCAGTTGAATGGATGACATTGTCCATTTCGTCTTCAGATCTGCGGGGAAAGCATCGGCGAACCGCGCACAAAGTGATCGCATGACTTCGGATACCCAATCCACGAGCTTCCCAGCGTAGTGCCATCGACGTTCAAGTTCAGACAGGGCGATGACGCAAGCATCCATCCGCGTTACAATATTCTCACGCTCGACAATCCGGTTGCGCAATGAACTAGATGGATCCTCTGGGAATATCGGTACCGCGGCGGGGTCGTGGCAATATTCCAAGCCCAGATGCATAATGGTGAAAGCCGTCCATACTGGGTACAAGAGCTCCGAGGTGATCGAGACTTGCGTACCATTGCAGGACCAGTGTAACAGCCCGTCAATCGCATCAGCGATAGCGAAACAGTCTATCAGGCTGCGCGACAAGGCGTCTTCCTGCTCTGGCGGAGGGTTGCGATGACGAGGTAGTAGGGGTCGGCGGATGAGCAGTCGCACGTAGTGATAGTGTATATCCAATGAAGCGTTGCCAATATAGACAGAGCGATCTGGTAATCCTGGAGCGCCTATGCTCCTCTCAGATGGCGGACGCAAAGATGCGGGGAGGGCGAACAGCCAATGATCAGTTCCGCTTAATAGTGTCTCAATGTCCTTGATTGACCCCGATTGTACGCTGTACAGCTTATCAAGGGCCTGTCCCAGGATACGGTCCAGTAGCAATTTTTGAACAAAAATCGAGGAGGTAGCGGTACCGTAAAGCTCTAGAGGAGGATCGAAGTCGAAGTCGCCCTCACTAAAGACTGGACGTCGTCCACTAGAGGTGCAGTGATTGATATCCAGGTGGTATAGGCACCAGAAAGCTCGCCTCGTCGCTACGACATGTTGTTCCGCTGACAGTGAGGAGGAATGATTTCGGATATGTAATCCCAATTCTTGACTCGCACGCAGCGCTGACCCGGCGAGCAACCAGACGATATGTGGCGAGACTGTTCCATGCAGCCACGTACAAGTAAGGACCGTCACTTGTAGTGACACTTCATCTGGGGTTTCCGGCAGCCAAGCTGGACGGATACGTTCGACATCGGCCATAGCCTCCTTGGCTGCGAGAAAATACGCCCAGCCGGATGATCGCGGGTCGCCAGAGTACTGCGTCGCAGGATCATCGATGAATCGCGCCGCATTGGCGAAGACCAACCAGCAGACGGCGGAGAAGCGGCGATCGCGGATGGCCAGACCGCCAGACAGCTTTTCTCGGAAAATATCCGCATCCAGCAGAGGTAGTTGGTTGTCACATTCAAAGTAAGCATTAACGAGCATGCACTCGAGAGCAGGCTGAGGCCACGTCACCAGCGAATGGATGTTGACAGGTGTTGGTGAGGTGACGTCCCAAATGGGTGGCATCCAGAATTCTCGCCGCATTGATGCTTTGACGCGGGACAGAAAATCGGCATCTCTAAAGCCCCGCATCTCGTCTACAGCGATACTGACGTGGTGCAGGGAGCTAGAGCCGTGGTAGCGAAATGGAAAGTCGGCAACGTCAAGGCGGGTCATTGCGAGTTTGATCCTGTCTGATTCTTCGGGGTCATATGACCGAGGTATAGCAGTACGGTTCGGGCTGTCGCGGGTGATGGTCGATGAGTCTCCGCTATCATGCCTCAACGAGGGAACCGAATTCCGACCATATACTGCAGGTGCAGCCGAGCTAAGTATACTGCTGCTCGGGATTGTACGAGAGGTGGAATCTTTCATCTATGCTTTTCAGGTTTGAACGATAATCGTACAAACAGCGTAAGTAATTACTCACGGTACGGATCGTCGTTTCCAGTCCCTCTACTTGAGATTCTAGCCTTTGTACATATGCCTTCGAAGGCCCTCTCGGGCGTGCATCTAGCACGAAAGTGCAAGCCTCACCTGTAGCCGCACATAACACGCACTCTATGGGTTAGCACGTTGCGCAGAAGTTGATTCCAGATAACAATATGCTCACCGGCTTGGTTGGTGCTTGCATCACCGCCTGCATCGGTGAGCAGCGGTAAACATTTACGCTTAGACTTCCGACAGCGATCGCAAGCCCTGGCAGCGGTGAGACGAAGAGACATAGGAAGCGCGGCGACGAGTTTGTGTTGATCGGTTGAGAAGGCTGCTCAGCGGAAATATGCCCGAACTCGTATAAAGATCAACGTTCTGCCAAATCAGATCTGCCATATTCTGCATAGGCATCAAGGCAGGTGTGAGCTTACCAGATCTCAACTGTATAGGCCAGGGCGACTGGTCGGCTGATCGAAGTAGACAGATCTCGTTGTGACGTAAGGACAACCCCATTTACGGGCCACTTGACAGAGCAGCCCGTGGGCTTCGCTGGGTTTTTCGCGCTACGTTTCCGCCAAGGCGATGCACAATCGAGATCAGATCGTGTGGCGTACTTGTGGAGCGATGCTTCAAAATTTGGCGGTGGGAACTGGACCGGCAAGAATGCAGAAGAAGGAGAACGTCTGCAATGAGAATGCGAGATCTGCGGCGGCCGCGGCTGCATTTGCGGTAGAAGCCGCGGCAGCCGCACTTCACTTTTACCTCGAATCCGTGTCAATCTGGCTTTCTCAGTCCTCAGCTCGAGCGTAAAGGTGGCTATAAGAAGGGAGCAGATATCATGAGTGGTCGGCCTCACTCAAGGCCATTCACACTCATTCGTTGACTCTTGATCGAACCAGTCCTCACTCTGCAGAAGTTTCATCGCCCAAAATGCCATCCCCCAAAACAGAACTCCGCATCCTCAATGCGATTCACTGTATTCAGCTCCTCCTTGCTGGAGCCGCTCTTGGTATCGGACTTTACAAGATGTTCTTCTCAAAAGACCGGGCGGCTGCTAGGACAGGTCGGTGGGCACTGAGTGTGGTGAGTACAGTCTTTAGGGAACTGCTTGTCCCCATTCGGCATCGCATATGTGATGGAATGGTTATCTGACTTTCAGGCCGCCAAATCTCTCGTTATCATCTCGTATCAGCTTTTGACGGAGAATCTCAGAGCTCTTCACCGATACGCGAACCTGACTGCATTCCTCGTCTTGGATGTCCTCGAAGTCGCGTTCTGGATCGCCGCGATTGTTTTGACAGTCATGGGTATGGTCCAGACATGCACAGGTCTCAATTGTATACTCAGCGGAGTGGTCATCGGATTGGCAGCCATCCTTGCGTAGGTCATAGCATACAAGCTTATAAGGCTGACCTAATTAGTATATTGGGCTTGCCGGTCGTCTGGATTGCGTTCAAGCACAGGCAATACTTCAAAAGCAACGGTCACCGGATCGAGCACTCCTGGAAAGAGAATGCTCAATCGCTTGGTGACCTCGAAACACAGTCAACGAAGATTGGACGAAAGCCCTCCGATGAGTCCGATATCACTCATCATTGAATTCTCTGTTCGATGAGCCCGACTCTCGGCGACGGAGCCCATAACGAGGAGTACGGTGGCAAGCAAACCTCCAGGCTTGCGATAGATATGTAGACAAATCCTCCATAGAGCTGTTTTATGTTATGCTTTTCATGCCTTCTGCATCCCTACATTTTACGGCCAGCGGACAGCGGATACTTTACAGCGCTGACAGGTCAACAGAATATTGTCGTCCCGAGCTGTTTCGACAGAACCAGGAATCGAAGCGATTTCCACCTTGCTAACAAAATTCACCGTGCTGTTCAGATCTAAAACCAAGACTGCCTACGTACGAAGACAAAGAGCGAGCCCAGGAGACAGATTCGTACTCATGGAGAAGGATCCATGTGGACCGGGACCATCGGTGGATTTGGACGCCACCAAGCCCGAAGCGGAGGTTGAGCCAGTGAAGTGGAAGTGGGGCGAGATGAAGGGAAAGCCATAACGGCTAGTCGAGTCAGTGTGACGACGTTTCAGTTCTATACATCGCGCCAAACTCCAGATTTGCATATCCTGTTATCCAGATGGACGGCGGGCCAGAAGCATATACAAGCGGGCAAGATCGAGCGGCGTAACCATCCTCAAGCTTTGCCAAAGAACGTCAGATTCTGCTGAATGAGCGTCACGCGTGACGAACATTGTAGGACATACCTCGGGATAAGGACAGTATCGCCACCATGCGGAAAGCTTTGGCCCCCACACCAGCTACAGAGTGAGCCCCTTCCGCGGTCTTGCGCAGATGCACTTACCGGTAACAATACCCACCTGACAATCCAAGGTAAAGCAAGGAGCTGAGGAGAGACCTCTTTCGGGCATGCAGCTAGACTTTATCGGCGTTTGAAGTGACTGGGACCACCGGACTTACAAAATGCTGAGCATAGGAACCACTCCGGCCCATGAGCCATCAAGACCTTCTTCAGACCTTCATTGATCTTGTCCAAGTTCTTCTCCCCGATCTTTTCCACATTCTCTTTGCATAGGGTATCGATTTCATGAACCATATGTCGCGTAAAGTCTGCAAAGACCTGGTCGAGGTGGTCTTTGAAAGCCTTTGGATTGAATGGTTGATTGGCATCGAGGTTTGGGAATTTATTGTATACGTCCACTAGTTCCTCGACTGGCTCCGGGACGGGAGATGGAGTGGGGGTGGGCTTGAGGTTCTGTCGACAATATCGGACGTATACCATTGCTGCTTCGAGATTCTGGTCGAATGCATGGTGTTCCACGGCATTCTGGCTCCAGAGGTCCTACCCATCAGCCAGGTGCTGATCAGAGTAGAGAGTCCACTCACAACGCCGGCAGCTTCGGCCATTTTGTTGTAATATACGGTCTCTTAGACGTTAGCGCATAGCCATTATGGCTCGTACCTTCGGTATGGTGATGCTTGTACACCTGAATGTCAGGATTGGGGATAGACAAGGCTTCACGACTTACATTGTAAAGGCACACCTCGGCGAATCCGAGGTAATTCGCCAAATCGTCATTCTCGACAGCGTAGTCCGCGAACAAGTAATTAGCTGCTTTAAGCACCAGTACCCACAAACTCACAAGATACATCCTTTTGTACAGATCCAAGAAGATTGAATGAACATTCGCCATTTCCCATCTGGGTGCTTCAGACCATACTTTCTGCTATCAGTCTTGGTCTATGATCTAATAGATTACAGGTTTATCTCCCGCTGCGGTTTTCTCGAGACCACTGATCAAGTTTTTCCAAAGAGAACCGTCGAAGGGGGTACCTTCAGCACTTGGGACTGGATGAGGGAGCATGTTGTGATTGTTTGGCGGTGAGAAATGGACATGTGAAATCTATTCAGCATATATACCCCTTGACGCTCGGCCAATGAGGAAAGTGCTATGTGTCTGATGTGCGTAAGTTGAGTTACGTTTTGCTTCTTTGACCGGATCCCCGAAAAGCCGCTACGGAATTACCTGACCATCATACTTTGTACTCAATTAACTCCTTGCTCAGTCAACGATCTGCATTTCCCGCTATTTCATGGACTCCGGTAAGGTCGTTGTCAAGGGATGACTGACTAGGCAAGAGACTGAATACAGAAGTGTAGTGACTTTTGTTATCTAATCAATCCGGGTAAATCATGACATCATCTCTTGACATCACCTAAAAGAACCCATAAATTGCTGACAGCTCAAAAGGTAAGGCCTTCTCAAGTGTCACTATCCTCATTATGCCATCCTCTACTGAAAATACAACCGTTCAAGCTCAACATGCAGTCTACGGCACGGCAGCGTACAATGTAGCTGGTGCAGCCCAGATGAGGTGAACCTCTCCCCTGCCGTAATTTCCAAAAAGCTTACGAGTAGTTTCGCACCAATCAACCAGATTCATCAACATCTCTGCGGATTACACGTCTATGCTCATGATCCTGAGAGAGCAGTGGAGGCACACCATTTTTGCACGCATCTCACTCCCGACATGCATCAGTGTGTGATCTATGACAGTCCCGGGCCTAAGGCTCGATTGATCGGTAAATCCCTGCCTTTAGTATCAGTAGGCTGACAAGTTAGGAATCGAATATGTCATCACTGAGAAACTGTTTGAGGGACTACCGTCAGAGGAGAAGAAGTACTGGCATAGTCATAAACATGAGGTTGAATCTGGCATGCTGAAACTCGGGACGAAGTCACTCGTACCAAGTGAGCTGTTTCATTGGTCATCACATCAATGACTGCGCTGATAGTAGGTATGGTGGATGACATGTCGGAAAGGCCAGCCATGTTAGAACTGCACAGGACGTACGGAAAGACTATCCATACCTGGTATGTCTTTAATCCGGTGTATATGATGTTTGATCACTGATGACTTTAGGCAATATGATAAACACCCAGAACTACCCCTCGGTCCTCCACAATTGATGATGTCCCTAACGGATGATTCTGTCGTTGAAAAACACAAGTCTACCCTGGAAGAGATGGATAGGAAATCTGGTGTATCAAGTCAGGCCAAGAGGGAATTGCGAGCAGGGTATCTGCCTAAAGAGAATATGGAGAAGCCGGTCGCAGAGGGAGCAGATTCAGGATTGGAGCAACGTCTGCAGTTTGAGCTCAAAGCCCAGCAGTAGGCTTAGCCCCTGTGATACTTGTAAGTTGATAATTATATGCATACTTGAGATCGAGGTCTACTGCAGTAGTGTGAATAGCCTGAGACTGCGATCATCGCTGCTGCTGGCCAGCATCAGCCCATCCTTGGCCGGCCTGAATGCAAGTCGATTGATGGTCGAGCAATGTCCGTCACTGTTTATTAGCTTTGCCAGGTTCGATGTCCAAGCAGACTTGCCTAGAGACAATTTCGTGAACAAGCTTTGTCTCCAGCACATCCTCTTTGACGTCGACGGAATGTATCGAAATCGCCCCACTTTCAGTGCCTACCGCTAGTAGAGGACCACTAGCTGTCGAAGTGATATCCACCGCCGTGACGCTCTCGGTCATCTTGAGCGTGGATACCACAGTCCATTCATGATTGGGGTTCCGCTTCCAAAGCTTGACCGTCTTGTCTCTTGAAGCGGTGGCGAAGAATCTTCCACCAGGGGACCAACAGCAATCCAATACCATCCTAGAATGTGCTTTCTCATCTCGTGCCAAAGGCTCAAAACCTAAACGTCAATACCGCTTTCCCAATGACATATGTATAAAACGCTTACCATCCGCTGGATTGTTTCTCCTGGAAAAGAGTCGCCAGCCTCGATCCCTCGAACAGGTGAGGATGAGGCTGTCGTCCGGACTAAAGGCGATTCGAGTGATTGACAATGAATGACCGGTCAAAGGTTCACCGACCATATCCCAAGTTTCAGTCGACTGTATCCGGACTACAGCGTGATCTGTATTACTAGCTCGACATGCGGTTGCAATCAATCTCCCATCGTGAGATGCGGCAATTGTGACCAGCTAACCTATCAGCTATGATGTGATGCTAGGACACTGACATACCTCGTATCCGTGCCCATACACTTTCTCCACTTCAGGCCATAAGGTAGTGGTTGACAATTCTTCCTCGGTCGGTAGAGATGTGAAAGCCTTTGACACTGAATCGATCGCAGGATTTGCGACATGAGGAGTAGGTAAATCCGACACCTCGGCAGCTTTGCCCAATGCCCGATTTGACAAACCAAGAGGAGGCACAGTAGCTCCCTTGGGCCGTGATGAGGAATCTTGAGTACTGGTCGATACACCTAGAGCTTGAAGTGATTCGACAAATCCGCCAGGAGCATCGAAGACCCGAGTAACCTTCTCGTCACCAGTACTGGCGAATCTGTAGGGTGAGATGAAGGCCGCATCGGTCATGTCGTAGCCATGGATCTGGGGTCGAGCGATCTCTGCCCACATTGACCCTGAGCCCACGCTAGTGGGGGCGTGCATGCGTGACGTCTGGTCCGAACTGCTTGTCAGCTGAGCTGTGATCAACAGAAGCAGGTCAGCTTACCCGACTGAGAGTAGGTAGTCCCCATTAGGTGCCCAAACACAGCTCTCGACGGATCCGAAATGTCCACTCAATCCACTCCTAGGTTCCCACACGCCCTTCTCAACTTCAGTCCACCTTTCCAAACCCCCGTTCCAGCCGGTCGCCATGACAGTCTTGCCATCTACGCTCCACATTGGTCCGTGGAATCCCAGACCTCGTCCGCCGGTAGCTCCGAATCGCTGTTCAGGAACCCAAATACCATCTTTAGCTGTCGAGTTGGAGGAAGGTGTCCAGAGGATGATCGAGTTGTCGGATGATGTGGAGAGGAGTAGTGGGTCTGTGAGCGATGGTGACCAAGTGATATTTGTAACTCCGGCTTCATGACCCATAAGTAGTGCTTCAAGGGTAATGTTGTATCGTGATGGCCCATCCTCGCTTTCTACCGACAACACGTGTGCCTTGGTCGATATCTGCACACTTCCACCGGCCTCACCAGCCAGCTTCCTCTCGAACTCGTCAAGCATGTCCAATCCTCCATCTCCCTGACTGTCTGCCTCGCCTGTATCCTTGTCGCTGATTCGGGATATACGCCATAAACGGATATAATTGTCCTGGGAGCCAGAGGCGAGTAGCAAATCCGTCGAGCCGGAAGACGAAGGGTATTGAGTGATGGATAGACATCTGACCCAGTCCTCATGACCTTCTAGCGAAAGAGCGTGGGTGAATTGACCATTTACGTAGGTGTAGATGCGTATACGACGATCCGTCAGGCCGGCTATCAGAATTGGAGCTAGGACATCAGTACCATCGAAATCGAGTCAAGATTCTTCGTACCTGAGCCTCCAGGTAGGCTGGCTACTTGTAGATCTAGAGGTAGTTTGCCCTTGAGATCTATCGTCTGTTTCACTTCCGGCTTGTTCCCAGCGATGCTCCAAAGCTTGATCAATCCATCCGAACCTCCAGTGAGGATATGCCCTGCTAGCGAGCTTGATCCAGCAGGTGATCCTAAAGCGGAAATAGACCCCTTGTGGGCCTGTATCAACGTGCTCGAGTACTGTGTGATGAGCTCTGTGACCGTGGGGCGAGTCTGAGCTCACTTGATCGTTGTCGGTCCTCCACAACCTGACTTCGCCCACGGAATCGCCGCTGACGAGCTGATGCTCTCCACTGCCGTCTTCCAAAGCCTTCACAGTAGTCACCTGCCCACTATGTCCTTTCAATGTCCGTTTTACTCCGCGCGAAGAGCTCTAGTAATCAGCCAGAATGTCAAGTGGAGAAGCTGGTAACAGACCTCGGAGTCCCAAAGAGCGACATATCTTCCGGCTCCGAAAGCAACTTGACCTTTTGCAGAGCAGACTGCACAGCTGCTTGACCTGTTTGCGCCTACTGAGATATACTCTGGCGAGGCTCTCATGGTGTCGGTAATGTACGAGTATGGTTCGTCAACAGAAACCGACTTTTGATACTGGACCTCCTTCGCGTGGATAGCACGTGGCGTAGTTTCTCACGGTGGGGTGGTTTTGATTGGGCAAAAGGCTCTTTATGTTGAGCCAAAAAGCATATCGCGCTTTGCTGCATAGCGCTGCGCCTTTGAAACAAGTCTCCCAGTGCCAAATACCCTTTAGCTTCACCTTGGTCACGGTGGAGTAACCTGACGTTGCTACATCTCTGGGAGTAAAGAATAGCTCCCGATTGGCTGACGTCGTACGTGCGGCGTTTGATTCCGTTAGCGTTGAAATCAAGCAGAAATACATATTCATCGGTTACCTTTTCTTCATCGACCCGACATCATCCTTTATCATTCCCATCAACTCTTCTATACACCATAGCCATGCTGCAAATCAACTCTCTTCTGAAATTCTCGGCTGTATGCCCTTTCCTGGGTCACTCGACTACTTCGTCCCTCCGAAGTGCCGCTTCGACAAACATCAACAATGTCTCCCAGCTCACTGCTACTGCGATGAAATGCCCGATGATGGGTCCTAAGCTCGCTCAGATTTCGCACGCCAGGTCTTACGCTAGCGTCGCAGGTAACCAGGAGGTTGAAGCGATCCACAAGGTATGTTTTGCGTTCATCGGTCGATGATATCGAAAATGGGCAAGGCTGACGTGTAGCAAAAGGACATACCTTTCGATCCTAGGGGATCACCTTCTGGTAAATGCCCACATGCCAAGGCTGCTAGGGAAGCTGCTGCAATCGCTCAGCGAGAAGCCGATGCGAAGATGGCCGCGTCAAAGCCATCGGCATCTGCATCGACTCACATGGCTCCTGGATCCTTCAACTACCAATCATTCTACGAGGTCGAGTTGGAGAAGAAACACCAGGACAAGTGAGCTCCAAAATATCCGTCGTTCAATTAAGCTGACAGTAGATCATACCGATATTTTAACAATATCAATCGATTGGCCGCCAGATTCCCAGTAGCTCACACTGCCAATACCAAAGACGAAGTCGATGTCTGGTGCTCGAACGACTACCTCGGCATGGGTAGGAACCCTGTCGTTCTCGATACCATGAAGTGAGTAACCCAGTATTGAAGTCAGGCCAGTCACTGACTATAGGCGAACGCTCAGCAAGTACGGAGCTGGAGCTGGTGGAACTCGAAACATCGCCGGTAATGGTGCACTTCACTTGTCCCTCGAGGACGAGCTCGCCGGACTTCACCGAAAGCAGGCCGCTCTCGTCTTTTCATCGTGCTACGTCGCCAACGATGCTTGTCTCGCTACTCTTGGATCGAAACTTCCTGGATGTGTGATCTTTTCCGATGCCTCGAACCACGCTTCGATGATTCAAGGTATCAAGCACTCTGGAGCCAAGAAGGTCATCTGGAAACACAACGATATGGCCGATCTTGAAGCCAAACTTCAGACTGTACCTAAGGAGACTCCAAAGCTTATTGCTTTCGAGAGTGTCTACTCGATGTGCGGTAGTGTCGCTCCTATTGAAGCCATTTGCGATTTGGCCGACAAGTACGGTGCCATCACGTTTTTGGATGAAGTACACGCTGTTGGCATGTACGGACCAACCGGTGCTGGTGTCGCCGAGCATCTCGACTACGAGGCCCACGACTCGACTCGATCGTCGACCGAGGCTGTTCCCCGATCCGTCATGGACCGAATCGATATTTTCACTGGAACCCTTGGCAAAGCATACGGTGTCGTTGGTGGATACATTGCCGGTTCCGCCGATTTGGTCGATTTAGTCCGATCATACGCTCCTGGATTCATCTTTACTACCTCTCTTCCACCTGCCATTGTTGCTGGTGCCCAGGCATCCATTGCCTACCAGCGAGAGTGCATGGACGATCGACGCCTTCAACAAATCAATACTCGAGAAGTAAAGAACAGACTTGCTGAACTTGGTATCCCCGTCGTACCCAACCCATCGCATATCGTTCCAGTCCTCGTTGGTGACGCTGCACTCGCCAAAGAAGCTTCCGACATGTTGCTCTCCAAGCACCACATTTACGTACAATCGATCAATTTCCCCACTGTCGCTCGAGGCGAGGAGAGGCTTCGAATCACTCCTACTCCTGGTCATACCGCTGAGCAAATCGATCACCTCCTCGCTTCAGTCGATGCTGTCTTTACCAAGCTCAACTTGAAGCGAACCCCCGATTGGGTTGCTATCGGTGGACGAGCTGGTGTAGGAATGCCCGTCGACGTCAAGCCTGAGCCGATCTGGAGTGACAAACAGCTAGGTCTGGAAGACGGAACCGCACCATCCATCTTATCGGCTGGTAGCCAGGGATCAGTAATGGGAGACGCGGTCAAGATCGCCGAGCAGAGGTTGACTCATTTGTTGGGACAGACAACTGTTGTAGAGCCTTCTGTTACTAGCTCTGCTTAAATACCGCGAGTTTACATAGCTTTGAATATAAATATGAATATCTTGTTGTCTTCACTTAGGGCCTCAGCCGCCGAACCCCGGATTTGCCACTGTGGAGACTCCAATCGAATGACGGAACGTGTCTTGGGTGTCGACTCGAAGTGCACAGTGTAGACCATATACTATACTTCTGATCCGTATACACAACTCATATTCTCGACTCGTTGTCTATCCAGCTAGCGACATATAAGTACGGGAAACCAACAACTCATTATAATATCAAACGTATCATTGTACATCGTATCCAACAAACCCGAAATCAAACTAGATCGAGATGACCTCGACATTGAAATCATTTCAAGCCGAGATCGAGCGGATCTCACATGTCAAACATGCCGAGGCAATTAAGCAGGCAAAAGAGGCTCATGCAGCTGCTGAGCTTGCTAAGCACCATGGAAAGAAGGTTATAGCGAAAGACGAGAGTGAGGCCGAGGTGGTGGAGGTTGATGAGGGGGTTACTTTGGAGGTATGTATAGCGAAAGCTGTTCCTCATACGTTGAACAGCGCTTCTATCATACATGACAGTGGACTGATTATCCAGGAGGCAATCACATCCGAGGATGAGGAGAAGGCGGGCAAGTTACAGTCACGCTTAGCGTCATCACTGTTCAAAGGTCATGGAGAAGTCATGCTCCCTTTGGGAGCTCATCCATTACCTAAAGACCTGTACAATCCTCAGCCCGACTCCAAACCCCAATCTAGCGGCATTCGACTCTCTTCAAATCAATTGGATGAGGCGGTCAAACGGTTGAAAACAGCTTGCGAGTCATTACAAGCCGAGTTGAACGAGTTGTACCGTACAACGAATGGAGAGGGATGTTATGGGTGTTGGTTAGTTCGTTTAACGCCTAGAGGGGTGGAGGAGATCATGGAGGTCAGAGTGGCTGTTGTTGGGAATGTCGATGCTGGCAAAAGTACGACTCTGGGAGTACTGACTAGAGGGTCACTGGATGATGGAAGGGGGAAAGTGAGTCAATCTCTTTACTGCCTTGAAAACTACTGATGTAAGGCTCGAGTAGCATTATTCCGCCATCCGCACGAGATTGAGACTGGCAGGACGTCCTCGGTCGGTGGGGAGATTTTAGGTTTCTCACCTACTGGTCAACCCGTCATTCCAAGTTCACATACCGACGGGTTGGACCCACATCATCCGCTGGCCACTGCAAAAAGGGAGAAATTAGGCTGGGAGGAGATTTGCAAGCGGGCAGCGAAAGTGGTCAGCTTTATCGATCTGGCTGGGCACGAGAGGTATTTGAAGACGACGTTGTATGGTTTGAGTGGATGTGCGCCGGACTATGTTATGCTCATGGTGGGTGGGAATGCGGGTATGATTGGAATGTCCAAGGCGAGTGAGCTGCTTTTTCGATGATATAGGAACTAATGATGCAGGAGCACTTGGGTGTCGCCATGGCTTTGAATGTCCCAGTAGCCATTTGCGTGACAAAGATCGATATGACGCCCCCAAATATCCTCGAGCAGACTATCAGCATGTTGGTCAAGGTGCTGAAGAGTCCTGGAAGTCGGTTAGTACTGCTTGCTAGGTTCTTAGTTCTCCAGCTGACATCTAGACGTATACCTGTCTTTGTAGAGAATGCCCAACAAGCAGTAGACTGCGCACGATTCTTGGGCCATCCGTTGGAGGGATCGACTTCTGGCAGGTGAGTTACTATTTATCGGTCTTTGAGTGAGAGTGGAACTAATCATCAGATTATGTCCCATATTCATGGTGTCTAACGTCACCGGCGAGAAATTACCGTTATTGAGACAATTCTTGAACGTCCTTCCATCCTCTCAGATGGACGACAAGTACGTTGTCGACGCTCCATTCGAGTTCCAGATCAGCGATGTGTTTTCCGTTCCTTTCGTCGGTACCGTTGTCGCATGTCCCTTGACGCTCCCCAAATCATTCGCTGACCGCCAGAGCGGAGTGATAACAGCCGGAAGGGTTGATGGTGAGTTCGACGATCACCACAACAGGAACTTGGCTGACCTCAGCGAATGACCCGGTACTATTGGGCCCCGACTCTGTTGGACAATTCATCCCCTCGGCAATCAAGACCATACAACGCAAACGAGCACCTGTAATGTCTGCCGAGGCCGGTCAGAGTGTCTCGTAAGCCCTCTTCCCATATAGTTGAGTGAAGCTGAAGACAGATTCGCACTGAAACGTATAAAGAGGACTCAAGTCCGTAAAGGGATGGTCTTGGTAGCCAGGACCGAGACTCCTCCGAAGGGTATGCTTTTTTCGCTTGCGTTAACAATATTATGAAATTCAGCTGATCATCAGCGGTAAAACGATTCGAGTGTATGGTCATGGTACTTCACCACTCGAGTACGATACAACCGAAATATCAAGCAATGATGCACTGTGGTGCTATTCGCGTAAGTATTCTCTCGGAGCCTTTCTATCATGTCATCCTCCTAAAGAAGTACCGTGTGAGCGAAAGCTGACAAGCTAGCAAACAGTCAAAATAGTCTCTCTCGACCACCCATCCGGACTGATCAGGACGGGAGATCGAGCGAAGGTCGTCTTTGAGTTCCTTAGTCATTCCGAGTTTGTTAAAGAGGGTCAATATATCCTGTTGAGGGAGGCCAAGACGAAAGTCTTGGGGATAGTCACTAGGGTTTTGCCTTGAGTATGGCTACATTGGTTCGTTCCTGCCCGTCTGCCCATATCAGTCTTTGTAGCATTTGTACGATTCTCGTCATGTCATCATCAATTCGTCCATGTCTCTTCATACGCTTGCAACGGAGCAAGCGATGATGTTTGCATAGCGTTGGCTGATTATACTTCGACACCACAATCAATCATCCATTCTTAGAACAAGGTCCTCCCGACCCAATCCCTGAATGCCAAACACTCCTCACCCTCATCTTCGTCGAATCCATGCTCAGCTCCTTCCCTCACTTCCATCTCTAAACCGTCTCCATAGACATTCTGCAAAGCTTGCACAGTCTTGTCAAATTTCTGGACTGCCGAATCGGCATCTCCATAAATCAGGTACATTGGTTTCTGAACTTCTTTCTGGTTGGACGCAGCGAGGAGGTTTAGTCGTTGTAAGATAGATAATGACTCGGGAGTTGGTCGGAATGAATCGTTCCCTCTACCTATTGAGCGTTGGGCTTTGAAGAGGAGAGAGGGGAAGAGGGAGTGTTGGAGCATGTAGGGGTAGAGGATTGAACGTGGGCCTCCTGATGGTGTTGTTGCTATTGGAGCTGCTTTTGGGTCGATATGGGGTTTGGCCTCGGCGTGGGATACCCTGATTGTCAGCAGGCAATTTGATTGAACACGTTGAGAACAGAGGGAGAACGAGAATGGAGGGGAACTCACGTCTTACCGTGGAATGGCACTGGATTCGTTTCGGTTGACCAGAACTCGTCCATCAAATCGGTAATAGGATAGAAAGGAGCTATGCACTTGATTCCCTTCTCGCTATCCCCTCGGTATCCACCCACCACTTCCTCACTGGCCGACTTAGGTACAGTCAATCCAGCTATCATAGCCAAGTATCCACCTGCCGATCCCCCTGATAGACATATTCGATCTGTATCTATCTTGTAATCCCCCTTGCCCTCCTTGACTAATCGCTTGTTGAGATATAACTGAACGAACGAGAGTAAAGTGGTGATATCGGATAGGATATCAATGATGGGCACTTGGGGTGCTAATCGGTAGTTTGGCGATAAAACTGCGACTTGTCCGTTTGGAAAGGTATGAGCCGGTAATCGTCTGAAATGAGGTGGGAGATTTTCTTTGTTCCCCTGTAGTAGCCCTCCGCCATGAAACCAGATTATCAATGGTATAGCCGATGACGACGGTGTTGGGGGGAGGTACAGGTCGAATTCGATAGCCAGAGGTTCTGAATCAAAAGTAGCTGCTGGACAAGTCTTGTATGTCCATGTCAAGTCTGGCATCGGGATACCGCGACCATTCCCGACTGGCTTCACCTGTTCGACTTCCCCTTCGACCACTGCTCCTCCCGAGGCGGAAGGTAATCCGGCAGCTTGCCTGTGTATCGCACTAACCGTTCTAGGCTGTCCTGGTCCACCTCCTAAACCGATCCCGCATCCTTCCAATTCGATCTTGAGTGTGCTGGATATATCCCCATCTGTCCCTCTTAGCCTCGCATTGCCGTTCAATGTCAATGTGGCGAGTTCGGGCATATCATCGATCCCGGCTCCGATCACGTCCAGATCAAGTATTCCCGTCAAAGAGTTCCTCTCCATATTCAGTATTCGCATATTCATCAATCTGGACGGAAGTTTCAACCCCTTGAGTCCGTCATTCGTCAAGCGATTATGACCTAGGTTAAGGGTACGTAGTACAGGCCAGACTGTCAATGGTGAACGACCTTTTGCACGCGAGAACGAGGTCGACAGGAAACCAGCGCCATATGATAGACCTTCCTCGGATGGCGTTATAGGGTTGGTGAGGCCGATAGAAGTAAGAGCATTATGCGACAGATCCAGGACTTGAAGTGCGGGCAGAAGGAGTATAGCATTCGGGATTTCGGAGAATGCGTTATGACTGGCTGTTAGGTACATGTAGCATCATAGTTGGGCACATACGAAAGGTCGATACTGCCTAGCTTGAGTAGATCGGCGAAACTATCAGGTAGACTCTTAAGTCCATTCGCACCAAGCTATCATAAGTCCTGGGTCATGACGGAATGATGCAAATCCAGACTCACATCGATACTTCTCAATCCACCAAACGCTCCAATCTCCCTCTCGAGCTCTAAAATCCGATTATCAGCCGCTCTGAATGCGGTCAATTCTTCCGGATCCACCCAAGATTCCCGTGCAGGCTGATTGGAAACAGCTTCCCTACTCTCCTCCCTTGTTGCACCAGCAGATGGCCGAATCGTAGATTCCTTAGGTCGAGCAGGTGATGGAGGGCGTGTCAAAGATTTGGAATCCATTCCACCTATCAGGATATATACATCTGGTGGTATTCTCTGTAGATTCAAGCTGCAGATATCGAGTTTACCTTCTCATCAGCTCATGACCAAGATAGGAGACATACCACTCCGGACAGCTTTTTTAATTTGCCCAGAAGTCGTTCTCTCTTCACTGAGAGAGTCATCGGAAGGTACATGTCTAGCTTGACCCTTGATTGGCGTTGCAGTCTTTTTGACTTCTGCCCGCTTTGCTGCTATCTGTTCGCGTAGTGTGCTCATTGAATCGTATTACAAGTGGTTGGTAAGGTGTTTGTTGCGCTACATCTCGGCTGGACGCGCTTGATTTACCCGCGGAAATGGATGCCGCGATGGCAGAGCTTGAACTCGGTCTGGGAGTTCGCTCTACCATTTACGAGTACATACGTCCAGGCCTAAGTACGCTTTCTATCAAAGAGCAAAGCATCTTTATGTGGGTCTCATCACATGGTCACATCAACATGAGCACGATGATCTTGACGACATGAGGACATGAAACTTGATTCAGGAACCAAGTTGTGTGGATTGTCAAGTGAAGGCCAGAATGAGTATTGATCGACACCTGCGTGATGCTTAGAGGAATGCATTGACTTGGTCTGATCATTCTCTGATCATTTCACCATGACTACAGTCCCGAACACGAAAGTGCAGCTGGATACAGTACTTCGAAGAATTCAGTCTAGGCAATATTTCCTCCTAGTTGTCCAACACCTCCTCTCTGAACTCCGCAGTCCTCAAAGACGACGCTCGACTACTTCGACTTGCTCTTCATCTTCGTCAAGTGATACAACACATTTGACTCCACCTGCCTCAGTAGTCGCTGCACCAGTGCGTTGTAACGAGCAATTCACATCTGGGTCGAGCTGATGCCAGACGCTTGCCACCTACCTCGATGAAGGGAAGAAACGTAAACGCTCAATCACCCATTTCGAAGGTATCCCACTCTCTCTCATCCGCCCCGAAGTCAAAGCTCCTGCAAATAGAAAAGTGGTCGGTTCACGTAGAATGAGGGCATTAGAGAGGTCAATGGGGAAATTGTGTTGTGAGAGAAACGAGAATATGGTATGTCATTTCCTTTTCTTGGACATCCCGCTGATGACTAGATCGAGACCGACAGTGATGGTAGTGAAGAAAGCGATGATGAAGACGTTGTAATTATCATATGATTCTATTATCTTACGAGTACATGTACAACTACTGCTACAAGACTTACAACCCAGATGCGACCCGTTCGAAGATTTTACGGCTTTCCTTTCGATTCTAGTACAGCCTCGCTCGTTTGTCATCCCCTGCAGTGCCAAAGCTACTAGCCCTCTTGAGTTCCTCTGCAGAATCAGGAGAAGGCATGTAGCCATCTCCGCCGCCTGCCGTGGGCCATGTAAATCCCGCATCATCCCCCTCCTTGGCCGCCTCTCGACCCATCCCGTAAAGATGATCCAACATCCCATTTCCATTCCCATTCTGAGCTGGCGAAACACCCGACGCGGCGGGTCTTGTTGTGTTTGCTCGTCCCGCTGTCGGCCACACAAATCCAGCTTGATCCAGTTCGTCCTGCGGCGTTCCCGAAGAGTGATTATGCGAGTTTGAAGATGATGTTTGTTGCGGTGTAGGTACGACACCCGCTGATTGACCACCGGCAAACAGCTGGTCCAAAAGGCCCGAATCGTCTACCGGGATACCCAGTTCTGCTAATTGATGTCGCTGTCTTTCAAGCAAGATCCGTTGTTGTCGCTGATGATTCTGTTGCAGTTGGTATTCGGCATAACGCGACAACATGTCTGGATCCCATTGCATATTGTTTGGCATAAAATTGTTGTTGGCCGGAGGTTGAGCAGAGGGGTAGGCTGATGGGTACTGGCTTGATTGCGAAGGTGGGTATGAGGATTGACCATAGTTCGAGTAGGACGGTTGGAGGGGTTGATCACGGTAAGGTTGATTTGGATATTGAAGCCGGGCAGATGATTGTGGTGGGTAGTTTGATGTTTGGTGGAGGTTCATGGCGTACTGCATCGACACGTTATCCTGCATCTCAGCCTCTCAGCCCTGGCAGCAAGAAGGAACGTACCGAAGCATGCCTGGAGCGACCATGGCCACTAACTTCAGGCTTATGATCGTCCTCGTCACTACTAGCCTGCGAGGTCAAGCCCTCGATGAAACCCCTACGTTCCGACGTAGTCCGCTTTCGACGCTTTGATCTCTCATAGTCTGACCGAGTAGGCTGTCGAGACTTGAAACTTTCTTTGCCCTTTAAGCTTTTGCCAGGGCCTGGTGGTCCACCTTGCTTCCCAGGCTTTACACTTGCGCGTCGATCCGTCTCGTCGTCATCGTCATCATCGTCTTCACCCGCCGCTGCCATGGCTGCAAACTCGGGTGCGCGACGTCGCTCAATCATTCCTTCGTACTGACTGATCAGCTGGGATCAATGAGGTGACTTACATCCAGGTACCGATCAAACTCGCCATCCAGATCTTTGCTAGAGAACTCGTACGGTTTACCATTATTGGAGAAAATGAGAATCGAAACATCCGCGGCACATAGGACAGACAGTTCCCATGCCTTTTTCATCAAACCGGCTTTACGCTACCGATCAGCCTACGCGATGGCAAAGAGTGGGGCACAGAGGAGGGGGGGGCGTACCTTTAAGAAAGTGACGTTCCGATTTCGTTCATCCTAGTACAAGATTAGATAAAGTCTGGCTTGGCTTGGGCAGAATGAGGAATGCCAAGAAAGACACTCACTATGAGAGGTCTAATTTCGATCTTTTTCCTTCCCATCTTTGCTATTCCTTTGTCGCTAGATCCGTGGGGAATGTATCAGACGCGTACAAGATGGTCCTGCCTTGGATCAAGTTGTATAGCGATTATAGGAGTGTATATGTCTCTATCAATGTTGATAATGGTTGTACACCGCTTCTCTTTTGCGCAGTACTATGTCGATCGAGTGTAGGAAAGAGATGTTGATGGTGGTGTATAGGTGACTGTAAATAGCCAAAGGAAGGGACTCGTCGCTATTATTGGTCCAGGGAATGTTAAAACGGGATGTATACTACTTTTGGTAATTATCCATCTAAGCGGCCGTAAGGGAATCTGGATTGCCGAACGGCAGCATGGGGTGGCTGAAGAGCCTAGATCTTATGATATGAGATGCATGAAAATGCTATGCCTATGCAACTACAGGTTTACCCTCACGGCGAGCCAATTGATAATTCTCGAAGCCCTGAGACTTCTGAATCACTTCCTCGGAGGCGTCGGGAACCAAGTGACCTTTGTCATTACGCTTTGCCCTGCACGATCAGTATTATGGTTATGGTTATGGTTATTGTCTCGGGACTGACCTGAAGAAGGTGTAGCTGAGTACGACATCATCGAGACCGTCCAGACTGGGCTCATCGTCGATATCTCGGTCAATGAAGAAGAAAACGGGTAGATCAACTTCTTCTCCGGCTCTGATCTTTTGCTCTTCAAAGCAAAAGCACTCGACTTTGGCGAAATACGGTGCGATCTGGAATCAGCCTCTCTTCTCGTCGCCGCGTCCCAACACCTCTGCTCACCTTTTCAGGGGTCATGTTGTAAGTAGCAATCCCGATCAAATCCTTGTCTGAGTTGTTCTTGGCCGTATAGAACGCAAGCGCCGTTTCCCCCGGTAAGACTTTGACAGATCTCGTGACTGGTGCGAATGTCCATGGAAGAGCGTCAGAAGGGGTAGCTTCGAAATGAACCGTTATACGTTTACGTGTCGTTTCCGGGTCGGCATATAACCTATCGGGAAGGAATCGAGAACGATCCGTCATGGGTGTTCCAGAGTATCCGGTTGCTGAGCAGAATGCTCGGTACAGTGGGACCGCGGCGTAGGTTACTCCGATGGCTAATATGAGCTGTTGTCAGCGGGTTCCCAATTCGCTGAGTTTGCTTGTGCATCCAGCTCTAGCCGGACGGGATGAGCTGCCTTCTGTACCCTCTCCACGGCATTCTGCATCTACGACACAACCTCTCAAACTCTGAGACTCAATCGTTGATCTCTGAACCGCGAGCCATGTGACCACATATTCTATATGGATCCGACTTGACGAACCACAAGTCGAAACACCCAGGAAACCAACTCACCGATCCAGTAGTATAAAGCATAATCGTCCTATTCCGTCGACTCCTCTCTGCATACATTCTCTCTCGACTCAGTTCCATAGCCCGTCTAGCTTCTTGTATCGAAGAAGCATGAGCCCTTGATTCCGTCACGACAGTACGTGATCTTGAAGCCATTTGTCTAGAGGTGCAACCCGCTAAGGAATTCGGTGCGGTCTTGGGCGCTAAGAGAACGGGTTTCGATCGAGTAGAGATTGAGCGTGTACATGCTGGGCATGACTTCCATCAGCTCATACCTCATCAGATGACTCACCTGGCGCAATTTACTCCCTAAGCTCATCGACATTATGTTTGACGATCTAAAAATCTAGATGATCAGACGCGAAATGTCTGTCTATGACGGAAACAAAAACGAGGATATGACAAGGCGCGAAGGCAAAAAGTTGAATGTCATTCAACTATATATGCCATATGTCTGGGAATATTCAACTTTGCGGTAGCCGCAGTCCAACTGTACGATGCATGGCATATGCCTACTGATCTAGATATCTCATACCAACTATATATCGTCTGATCTCGTCTACGCTGCATATATACGCAATATGGCCATTGGTATGTGAGATCTCGCTCGACCATCGACTGTCGCTGAACACAAGTACAACCCCGCAGTCAAGAGACCATCACAGCTGAGCTCATAAGGAACGAATTGCTCAACACTAGGCTGGTTAGCCACGTCCCTTCGTTGCCGGTATGAATATAATGCTTATGTCTCAGTTCCGCAAAGATCTGAATAGGAGCAACAATGTAGTAGACCTCCTCAACGCTTTCGATAGTGATAGGATCAGACATGAAGAGGGACTATTGAGTGACTCCAGTAGACGACTGGTACGTGATGCTGCTATCTGACTTGAGTCAGACTTCTATGGGGGCAAGTGACTCATCGACAGGCTATTCCTGTCCTTGATGATCTGAAGTTGCTGGCGGTATCTCCTTTCAGGACCGACGCACGCCATCTGGCGATGTTCAAAGAAACTACTGTCTTGGGAGGATCTTCCAGAAAGCCTCTGAGCTACCTCGATACCAACGCGGCCGCGCCCGTCAGCAACAAACGCAGGACAGACGAAGAGCAATGCTCGAGCTTCAAAATATACGTGCGGCAATTTCGATATGCAGATGCGTCGATACTTGCAAACGAGCTCCAAAGGTATAAGGATCGACATACGGGTGACAGCGTCTGGGCGGAATTATGCCTGGAGATACTATCCGAAAGTCCCATGAGCAGCGAGGTTTTTCTGGTTTACGGAGGCATGACACTCCAGACGAGTAATATAAGAGCTGTACAGGACGAGAAGACGGAATATAGACGATGGGCTCATTGGACAGGTCAGTGGTCGAAGCTGTGGTGTACTGATGAATCCAGATATGTTCCGGCATGCTGTCGAGCTATACGAGTACGATACGAAAGTAAGCACGACGTACTTGGAGCTACGAGATCGGCAAGATCTCCAGGATCTGGAGAGACTTCTTATTGCGTCCTGCTCGCCATCTCTTAACTCTGCAAGAGGAGGCATCAATCATTCTCTCGCTCGGCACCGATTGGCACCCACCAAACCGTGCTCCGTCATTGTGGATCGGGCGATTGAGACTTGGCCGTACACCCGTCAAATCAATTCCATGATGCGCGACTCCGCCAGATTCTATGTGTCTGTGTATCCCAACGGTGACCATATCACCGATCAAGCATTGGCAAATCTAATACGCCATGCTAATCGTGGCTCGACGGTGTGTGGAGTCCTGCCCACACTGGCGATTGGTTCAGAAATCACATCAGAGTCCTATCATCCAAACAGGATAGACATGGGTTATTCCGACCGTCTCACCGGTATCGGACCACGAGTGACCGATCAGGCAAGACTCAATGCCCTTGGCTTGGATCGCCAGGCGCCGGGAAACTCAAAAGTCACGCTGAACGCCTTTATCGATTTCTTTGCCCTTACCTTGGATAAATCCAATTGCTGGATTCCCATTTTACAGATGATCAGACTCGTCAGTGTTCTCCGACCCGTCCTTGTTCGTCCTTGCTCCTCCCGCCTGTCGAACCTTCTCCTAGAGGACACATTCTCCAAGATCCTCGCCCCCGTCACCGATACGAATCGAAACATACATAGTCAATTCTTTTCTGGGAAATCACCTAGCACTTGGAGAAACTTGAAACTACTCGTCGAATCTCAATATTTGAACATCGATTGGACAGCATCACAATCTGAAAAGTGGTCTGAAATCGTTGGCGAGCTATGTATCGTCCCTATTGGACCAACATGGCATCTATGTCTGCCCGATTTTGACGGCGGCATATTGAAGTATGACCCCCAGATGGCCCCCGTCATCGCCAACATAAAAAAGATCATCGGTATCAAGGGCGTTATTGCAGAATGTGCTATTGTGGGCTCCATCGAGGAATCTCGAGGCAATGTCGTGGAATCACTTCCCAAGCTTGTCGATTTGAAGGATCGAATACAATCACGCTACGAAGCTCAAGGAATGCAGCGGAGCTACGCCAGCTCAAGATCCAATATAAGGAGATGTGCAGCATTGTGTGGGCACGTCGACAGACACAGAGATGGGATCGACAGATTGCTTTGGAAATAGAAGGAGGCGTTTATGAAGATGTAAGTCCCCTATCAGCCAGTAGCTACAATTCCATTCGTCGCTGACTCTATAGGCGCATGTCAAAAGATCTCGAGATGCCAGGTCTTTGTTGGCGCGAACTCGAATGGGATTCACCAAGGCGGCCGGCAAACCAGGCTCTGCAGAGAGGGCAAATCAATTTGATCTCGCTGCTGCAAAGTGGGCATCGCTTGATAGTCGAAACGTACGAGGCTCATCCGTGAATCGTCCCCCAAGGTATCACGATCAGTCAATCGACCAATGGAAACCTTGGTGGAATCGCGCCAAGGAAGGCCTTGACCTACATCTGTCCTCATTCGCATACAACGGACATCCAACTCGATATATGACCCCCGGACAGAAAAAGGTCTTCGCTACGAGACTATTGGGCGGCACCCGACCCATACACCGCCCTTTGGCGTGGTATTCAAACTCGTCCGACCGATCGAAGGTGTTGTTGGGACTCGCCACCGTCGAATACTTTGAACAAAGTTTTCGTAAGCACGATTATAGAATTGTCACCTGCAAGGTCTGTCAAGGGTATGCCGTGGGCGATCACAATGTCAAGCATCGGTGCATCGGTGATGATGTTACCTCTGAGGAGGCGAAGAAAGTGAAGCCGGTAGCCAGCAACACAGAATACATCTCGTTGGTCTTTCCGCACGACTTCATAGATCACCCGATTTATGGCCACACTTCGTGGGGTATATGCAACGAGGACCCTTTGGGTCTCGAATCTGGCTTGGCCAGCTACCTAGAGGGACTTGGATTGATCCAACAAGAGGCATCCACAATTCTCAAGCAGCATTGGGAGCAGGTTCGACCAATGATATCGGAGTTTCCAGATTTTGAGCTTGGTTTAGTCACCTACAATAAAGACAAGCACAGTCCGACGCATGTCCTAACGATGGCCGTCGACCGATACATACAAGCTCGCGCTCATCGAACTCCACCCCTTGGAGGACATCTACCGCCTGATTCGATGTACGACGATGAAGCAGCCTACGGCTCGCAAGTAACTACTATCTTGAATCATATGGCAAAGAGCAACAAGCATATGGTCGTCGTCAAGTGCTCACACCAGCCGCAGTATGGCTATACGGCTGTGAGACCCGCATCTGGGGTTCGCCAACACGACTGTCCTGAGATATATCGTCCCTTACTGGCTGCTTCCGGTCTGAGGTGCGTTAGAACTTGTCTTCTATGGAGACTGCTGACGAAGGTTCAGCCTTTCCGCTCACAAGAAGAAACATGGCGGAGCAGGGATCACTAACAACTGCACCGTTGGCATTCAGCATATCACCAGCTTCTTCCATCTACGAACAGACATACAGCGAAGAATCTGGGAAGGTGCTTCGAGGAAAAGCGACCCCATACATAGTCAGGCAGCTCAAATACTGACCTGGACGGGCGAATAAGTCAAGTGAGAATGTTTTAAATAATGCCACACATGTTGTAGATATCATGAATTCTGGCAGACTTTCGTTCCTTCTGCGATATTACTCACTTTGGTCCCCGTCTATTTCGTCCAAGTACTTGAGAGACATATGACACGCAGAATGGTCCGCGGCTGCCCGAGGGCCACCAGCTTTGACGAATGCCCACTCGCTATCCGCAGAGATCCACTTCACCATACGGATAGATCGGATCATCACCAAGGCCAGCACTTGCGCGACTGCCCCTAGCCTTTGCAGGATCATCCTTACCTCATTCTCACTTCTTTGGCTCCTTTGTCCAGCTGGTATCCTTAGTCCCTACTCGCTCTTGGAGATCTTTTCCCTAACTACGCCAATGCCTCCTTTCAGCCAAAAAAATCCTTATTCCATTCTCACTTCTTGAATCCTCGAAATGTCCTTATCTCATTCTCACATTTTTAATACCTCTTCCTGACGATAGCCTTTTCTTGTTGGAGCGTTTTGTTCTTCTTGAAGCTCGCTTATCGATATTGTTCGGACTATTTGAGCTTATCCGTCCAGCACATGTCCTGATTGTCTACTCGTTATCGTGTGGAAAGGTCATAATGTACAACGAAAACTCGAAAATCACGGACAGATGGCCGAGTGGTCTAAGTACGCCTTTCTCTTTCTGTCCCATTACAAGCACTAACCAACAGGGCGCTGTCTTAAGGAGTTAAATCCGGCAGTCTTCGGGCGTGGGTTCGAATCCCACTCTGTTCAATTTTTTGTTGGGTTTTTGTCGTTGTGACCTTCGCCGTGCTTCTTGACACTCAGTCACCCAATGACAGATCAGCGGGGCTGCATCGGCAACCGATCACCTCACACCAACCCTGTGTACAGCCATACTTTGCAACGAAAATTCCGATTCCGTGATACATGAGAACCGCCCGCGCCACCCCGAACAGTCTGGTGATCGCCTCGGCGACCGGACATAGCCGACGATGATCGATCTCGTTATAGTTCAAAGGATACCCACTCCCATCTCCTCTGCCCGAGCCCGAGGCCGGCACAGATTTAAAGCCAGATATATTCCCCTGTCTACCCCACTCTTCACTACGACTCAGCAGCCTCAACAACAACTCGACATGTCCACAATCGTAGTCATCACTGGCGGAAACCGAGGTCTCGGTCGAGCCTATGTCGAAGCTATCCTGAAGGGTCCCAAAGCATCGAACTACAAGATCATCATTACGGCCCGGAACGCGGAAGCCGCCAAGACCGCTGCAAAAGAGTCGGGCGAGGGACAAGTTGACGGGTATGGGTGTGATATCGAGGATGAGCAACAGGTCGATAAGCTAGTCAAGGCTATCGAGGAGGAGTATGGCAGGGTTGATATCCTCATCAATAATGCTGGTGCGTCCACCCGCTCTAAAGAGCTAATGTCAGGTGCGGCATACGATGGTTTGGCTCAGCAAGGTCAAATGACCCACAAAGAAGCATGGACCAAATCATACTCCCTCAACGTTACCTGTACCCATTTCTTTACCGAATCATTCATCCCTCTCCTCCTCAAATCCTCTGCGCCTTCAATCATCTTCATCTCATCGCGAGTAGGGTCCATCACATCCCAAGCAGACCGAAATATCCCCTCAATGGACGGCAGCCCTGAAGCAGGATGGCCGAAAGCACCAGGATTTCACCCCACCGCATACAGATCAAGCAAGGCGGCATTCAACATGATGGCTAGGGAATGGTATAGGACATTACTCAATGATGGGGTCAAATGCTACATTCTGGCCATGTCTGGTTATGCTACCGAGTTCGGAGGTGGAAAAGCAGAGGACAAAGCTGCGGGGGGTATGCCTGGGCCCGAAGTGGCCGGCGAGTGGGTCAGGGGTTTTGTAGATGGGGAACATGCGGGTGAGGAGGGCAAGTTCATGGCTCTGGATGGTGAACACGGATGGTAGTCGATATGTTTCAGATAGCAATGTAGCCTGATTGTATACAATAGTGTCAGCAGGTTCCCCAATCCAAACACAGCATAGGAGCAGAGACACCAATTGCCACTTTGGGAAAACCGGAGCAGCCAAGGGGAATTCATCACCATTTTTGTCCTTCATCTATTGTGCCCACACATGACAATGCGCCCGAATACTTTGATTCGTGTCAGAGCCCCTACTGTCCGCGTTGGTCGGTCGAATGCTCGAGGATATAAAGTCTAACTCGCAACTGAATCATCTCACTTTCATCAATCACATTACCTGATACACTACCATGACCGCAGTTACGAACCAAGACGCAGTCGTCGTCGAAGGGTTCAATAGTCCTCAATATGCTGAGCTCCTTGGCGTCATTGACGCTTTCAGAGCGCTGGGCCTCAGCAAAGAAATCTCGCTCCCTCAGGTATGTATACAAGCCGACTCGATTGGAATCTCGAGCTGACAGTTCAGCTGGTAGTGGTCGGGGATCAATCGAGTGGAAAATCGTCTGTGCTTGAAGGATTGACTGGCTTCAGTTTCCCTACCCACAGTGGTCTGTGCACCCGATTCGCTACCCGCATCATCCTCCGTCCTGCTCAAAAACAAGAGGTCAAGGTGTCGATCATACCAGGCCCATCCTCTATCAGCAATGAAGCAAGACGTGCAGCTCTTTTGGCTTTCAAGCCGAATGTCAAGAGCAAGCATCTCGTGGGAGACGAGTTCGCTGTCATCATGAACGAGGTCCGTGCAGACCATGAAGTGCGAGTCTTTCGATTGACTGACCTCTTCAGGTCGCTATTGCAATGGGCCTACCGTCGGGAAAGCCAAAGCCCGGATACAGCCCAACCAAGCAGTTTTCAGACGACTTGTTCTCCATCGAAATTAGTGGACCGGAGCATCATCAACACCTTAGTGTTGTCGATGTCCCCGGCCTTTTCCACAGTAAGTCGCCCTACACGTCGGAAGCTGAAAGCTGACGAATGCAGGTGACGACGAACATCAGACTCTGGAGGATGTAAAATTGATTCGAGCCATAATTGAATCCTACATGAAAGACAAGAGAACCATCATGCTGCGAGTTGCTCATATATTGCCCGCTCGACCAGATGCTAATTATCAGTACCGTAAAGGACGCTCTGCATGATATAGCTCTTCAAGAGATTTTCAAGATGGCGAAAGCCGCCGACCCGAAAGGAGACAGAACTGTTGGTGTCATCACCAAAACCGATGCTGTCCAATCTGGTGATGAAGCAGACGTAGGTTCACCCACCGTAGCTCGCAGATTCTGCGTGGTACTGATATACAGAACCTCACACTTGGCCGCAACGAGAACAAGCTCCACACGTACCGACATGGCTGGTTCGCTGTCCGCAATTTGACGACCCGGGAGAAGATCGACAGAGTTGATATGGACGGAAGATTGAAGCTGGAGGTAGCGCATTTCAAGAAGTCCCCCTGGTGTGGGCTGCCACAGGACCGAGTCGGTATCCCAGCGCTAAAGGATCGTTTGGCTCAAATTCTTTTCGAGCATATACGGGAGGAATTTCCCAAATTAATGGAGGAGATTCGGGCGAAAGTGGACGAGACTCGACAGCAAGTCGAAGTGTACGGCGATCCACGAACGACATCAGAAGAGCAGAGGCACTTTCTTATCCGAATCGCCAATCTATATCAATCCATCAACGCCCAGGCTTCAAGGGGCATTTACCGCACTATGCTAAAACCCCAGGACGCCCGCAGACTCCGAATGCATATACGTTTCGAGAACGAAGCGTTTGATAAGAAGATCAAGCTTGATGGTCACAAGTATCAGTTCAAGACGGTGGACGGGGCTGGCGACGAACCGACCGAGTCTTCGGGTCAGGATCAACCTGAAAAGCAGGAGTACGGGGCCATGTATGACCTTGGAAACCCGCAACCCAGGGAGCCACAGGCCTCTAACATCAATGAGACGATACTCGAATCGGACAGCGAAATTGACGACGGAGAAGACGGATTCGCCAAACACGCCGATATCTACGACTGGATTCGCATGGTTTACCAAAGGTCTCGAGGTACCGAATTGCCTGGGACCGTCAACCCGGCCGTCCTTGAGGCTTTGTTTCAAGAACAAGCGGAACAATGGGGATCAATTGCTAGGACATATATCTCCAAGATCAACAAGAGAGTAGACCGCTACATCAAACGATCATGCCAAGACTTGATCAGCGATCCATCGGTCAGAGCGAACCTGGCGCAGCGACATGACAAAGTGGTCTCCGACACGCACAAGCTTGCCAATGCCCATCTCGATCAGCTTCTGAAGGACGAGCTGGGTGGGTTTCTAATGACCATGAACAACTATTATGCCGAAAACCTCGACAAGTACCGCGGAGCTCGGCAAGTGAAGAAGCAATCGAATTTGATTAAGGCAATGCAGGGAAGCGAGAATCTGAGTGCGGAACTTCTAGAAGGTCTATCTCGAGAGAGTCACCTCAGCAACGAGCAGTCCGCTGTTGATGATATCCACGATTCACTCAAGGCATACTATAAGGTGGTTGTCAAACGGTTCGTCGACAACGTGGTCCTTCAGGTAACTGAGCGACATTATATGGGCGACAAGGGTCCTCTCATGTTCTTCTCGCCGGCCTACATCGGCGGGCTATCTCCCGAAGAGCTGAGCAGGCTCGCTGGAGAAAGTGATGCGACGACTAAGGCTCGAAACAACCTCGTCGTCCTGTTAAACCAACTTGAGGAGGCTGTGAGGCTTGCCGAGAAGGTTTATTGATCGCGCTTGCGCGGTGTGGTTTTCAGTGTTGTCTATAGGCTCGTATGCATGTTTCCTGCTACTCGAGGCATTGACTTGGATTCACACAGCGATGCTCATGCGCCAACGTCATTTGGACTGTCATTTCAAGAGGAAGATCCACTACCTTGGCCCCTTGATGCCATCGAGGGTTAAGAATTGCATATACCGACACTACGACCGTCTGTATAAGCAAGCTCCCACACTCCGCTTGTTCTTGTCCACCCTGAGTATTAGCTTTCATAGCGTGTCTAGTCTACCTGTTGCTTTATGAGGTTTTTCTTTTTTTGCTTCAATGCGAAAAGAGCGGTAACCGAGAAATTTCTACTTGGAGTAATTTTGGCGCGACCTCAATTAACTGTTCAGCTTGAGTCCGAAGGCCGACTGCCATTATTGTTTTCTACCCCGTATTTTACAACGCATACAGTGGCTTGTGTATGGCTGGCAAGGTGGCTTGCCGGGGCGTAGAGCCTAAAGCTCGTCTCCAGGATACACCAATCTTGTTCTCCTTCCGAACCCGGCATGCCGGTGCTGACGAGAGACCTCATCTGAGCATATAAGTTCACAGCTGACAAGATCCCCTTTACTTGCTCTTCATCAGCTATGACTGGATCCAAAACGAATCACAATAGCCCTCTCAAGAACATGACTGCTATCAAGATGGATGTCGATGGATTAGATAATCCTGAGCGAGCCAAACTTCTCAGTGTCGTCGATGAATTCAGAGCTATCGGTATCAGCAAGGAGATCTCGCTGCCTCAGATCAGTCTCCACTGCTGCGTCTAGTGTTTCTGCTTATGTTTAGCTTGTGGTGGTCGGAGATCAGTCGAGTGGTAAATCATCGCTTCTTGAAGGTTTGACCGGCATCAGCTTTCCGACTCACAGCGGTCTCTGTACTCGATTCGCGACCCGAATCATCCTTCGACGATCAAGCGAGCGACAAGCCAAAGTCTCAATCATTCCTGGTCCTTCGTCAGTGAATGACCCGGTCCTTAGGGATGCCTTACTTGCATTCAAACCCAAGATCGACAGCGAAGAGCTTGTCGGAGAGCGATTCACCAAGATCATGGATGAGGTGAGCACAGAGTGTCTGCCACTGCCAATATAGCTGACTCGCAGGCTGCCATTGCCATGGGTCTGCCATCGAGTAATCCTAAGGAAGGAGAGAACCCAAGCAGGAGGTTTTCGGATGATGTCTTGTCCATCGAGCTCGCTGGACCCGAACATCAGCATCTCTCAATCGTCGACGTTCCCGGTCTCTTCCATAGTGAACTGTTACCTCTATGGCCATGAGATGAGGCTGACGAGAGATCCGACCCCCACACAGACCCAGAGAGATCTCGATACCATACGAACCATGATCACCTCCTACATGGAAGACAAGCGAACCATCATGCTGTACGTATGGTCTCCTCATCTCAGATCCATTCGCTTATCTTTAGCACTGTCATGGACGCTCTCAACAATCTCGCCAACCAGGAGATATTCAACATGGCCAAATCCGCCGATAGTACAGGAGAAAGGATCGTCGGCGTCATCACCAAGTGTGATGCCGTCAGCTCTGGTGATGAGGGACCAGTGAGTCATGTCTTTACTGTTCACATCAACCTCTCATGCTGATTATAGATTCTCAAGGTCGCTCAGAATGAAAATTACGTCTTTCGACATGGTTGGTTCGCGGTTCGAAATCGATCTACCAAAGAAAAGAAAGCCGGGATCACTATTGAGCAACGACATGCCAAGGAAGCCGAGTTCTTCCAGCAGTCTCCCTGGTCTGTACTATCAAAGGAACGAGTGGGTGTACCGGCATTGAAAATCTACCTCGCCCAGATCCTTTACGACTATATCCGAAGGGAGTTCCCAGACCTCGTCAACGATATCCGAACCAAAGTATTGGAGCTTCGAAAGCAAGTTGCTGGGTTCGGCGAGTCTCGAAAGTCCGCATCCGAGCAGAGGCAGTACCTCACTCGATTAGCCAAACAATTCCAGAATACCAACACCGAGGCCTCGAGAGGTAATTACGGTCCGAACCTCAAAGCCAACGACCCTAGGAAGCTTCGAATGCATATCGCTCTGGAAAACGAAAAGTTCGCTGCCAAAGTGCATGCCCAAGGCTGCACGTATCACTTCAAGAAGACTGACGATGCCGCTGAAAATCCCGTCCCCGCCAAGGACCCACTTTTGAAAGGAGTACTCAATGGATTGTTCAGGTCTGAAAAGGTCAACGGCAACAGTGATTTGCTCGATAATAGCGGCAGCGACAGCGACGACAGCGACCAAGACACCTTCACAGATGTCTACGAATGGATTCGCGTCAATTACCGTACTTCTCGAGGCGCCGAACTCCCCGGTACCGTCAATCCTGCAGTCCTAGAGAGTCTCTTTCGACAACAGGCGGGGAAGTGGCGACCGATCGCCGAGGCATACCTCGACATCGTCAACGGCATCGTTCTCGAATACGTCAAAGAGCTAGGCCGAGACCTCATCACCGACCCGACTGTCTTGCAAAGAGTCGGGGAGCGAAACAAACGAGCGGTCATGGAGTCGCGAGATCTTGCTATTGTCCAACTCGATAAAATTCTCGAAGACGAGTTTGGCGGGATTCTACAGACTACAAATCATTATTTCTCCGAAAATCTCAACAAGAACCGATACGAACGAATTCTGATCAGGATCAAGAAGTATCTAGCTCCCAAGGAAACGCAAGATGCAAGTGGTAATTCGGTTCACGTTGGGCTGAACATTGATGACTTGATCCGTCAGGCTCACCTCAGCAACGAAGACTCCGCCGTTTACGACATTCATGATATCCTCAAGGCATACTACAAGGTGGCCATGAAGCGATTTGTCGACACAGTAGTTCTCCAAGTCGGCGAGCGACATTATATGGGTGCCAATGGGCCGCTCAGATCCTTTTCGCCAGCTCATATCGGAGGACTCGACGATGACGTACTCAAACACCTTGCCGGCGAAAGCAGGACCACGACTATGGAACGAGAAAGGCACACCGCTCTCTTGGGTCAGCTCGAACGAGCTTTGAAGCTTGGAGAAGCTGAGCAGTGAATGATCGCTTGTCAGTCGGTTTCATTATGGACGCGAATGACGTTGTGCTTGATTGCGGAGTCGAAGGATCTTTGGACGGAAGGATTTCATGAGGGGGGATGTCTTCTTGAAAGGGCTTGTCCCCATTATACCATCTATTATACCATCTATCATACCATCTATCATACCATCTATTATACCATCTAATATACCGTCTATCATACCATCATCGTACCATTTACATACCGTCTTGAATGCATACATTGACGGTTTTACCTGAGTTAAGCTGCCACACTCGGCTTGACTTTGTTTACCCTGAGTACCATTAAGCCGCAACTGGCCGGACCGGGTCCTGGGCTCCATTCACCCTGGACACTCTTGGCTTGTCCATTCTCCATCTTCCATCTACTTCTATACCTGTTCTTGAAAAAGTGTAGCAACATGTCGGGCTTTCTCAAGGTCATCAACGCGGTCATGCCACCACCTGCTCAGCCCGCTCCTCGAGAGTACAGCGGACTGCAGTACCAATGGCGGTTTGTCACATTCCGACCTGCTTACTTCAAGTTCGAAGCTATCGCCTTCGCTGTCCTATTGAGTTACCTGGCTCTGCATATGATCGGTCGATTTATCAACACCAGCCGAGCTAAGGCTGCGTAAGTCTCTGCGTAACATCAGGGAATCAAGCTCATCATCAGTCTCAAACCATACAAGGCATTACTCGACTCTCAATTCGCCCAGACTAAACCGATGGTCTCGTCCTCGCCATCCCAACACCTGGTATACTCTTCAGGTCGCCGAAATCTGTTGTCTCTACACACAACACTCAAGTTGATGCCTTTCCACGATCCTATGACTTTGATTTTGGATACCTTCAAGTCGATTGTTGAGCCTACTCACGACAACTCCGAGACACTGCTCTTCAACTTCACTCTCGGTCGTGGTGAACAGGGACGGCAGGGAGAAGGGCTTGGTGTATGGTCTATCGTCGACAAGAGCGCTATGCGAGAGACCAAATCCAAGCGATGGGATTTGGTGAGTCACCTCCACATATCTGGGCACGTCTTACTGACCCTAGACCTTTGCCAGGCTACATGACCTCGCTTCCATCCCCATCACCCACGCCCTATTTGCTGAACACTCGGACGTGACAGATGTGGTCATGAAGACTCCTAACGTTGGTTTCTCGGAGCTTCTCTCGAACCCAAAGGCCAACGCTGTCCTCAAGTATTTCTTGGTGAGTCTCTTCTGCTTCAAATCACCCTGATCTGACAACAGATTACCGACATTCCCGCTCGACGACCTGCCAAAGGCTCCCTCCCCACCAAGCTCCGATCTCGAGAAATCACCCTCGCTTGCTACAACCCCAAGAACAACGAGCAAGTCGAGGCCGTCAAAGCATGGGTTCAGGTCGCGCTCAACATTGCCGACCTCATGGACAGACAAAATCTCTTGAAGCCTGATGTAAGTCCACCTGCCCGAAGCTTCCCATTGCTGACGATCAGGTATCCCGAAAATTGATCAACACTCGAAAGACTGTCGATCTCGATTTAGAAAAGGATTACAAGATCCGACAGAGCGAGGATGCTCCCGCTGAAGAGACCGCCGAGGAGAAGAAAGCAGCAAAGAAGAGGGCAGAGAGGGCTAATTTGAGTGAAAAGGAGCGAAAGAGGGTGGAAGAGCTAGACAAGAAGAGGGAGTTCAGGAAGATGCAGAAGAAGCAGGGTGCCAAGTAGGGCTCGATTTGGTAATCTATTGGTGGAGGAGAGCATGCTGTCGCTCGGCGTGCCGAGAGTTAGAGCAAGTAGATAAAAAGTCCTAAAGAGTTACAATCAAGATCAATCAAAATGCATCATTCCGGTTCGCAATGGCAACCCTTATCGGTCATCTCCGAGAGTGACCTCATGCCCACTTTCGGGTATCTCCTTTGTTGGCTTATCGATTGTCACTTATACACCACCATGAACGACAAGCAGAGCCTCAAGGCGGAGCTTGAGCAGCAGCCTCTCCCTCGCTGGGTACGCGAGCCAAAGAACAATAACAAGCTATGGCGAAAATCACTCTTTGCTTTCGCGGCGTTATCAGCTCTGGCTATCTACACAATCAGTCCCGGCGAAGCAACGATTGGCTCAAGCTTGAATTGCCCATACCAGCCAAAACCGCTTCATCCGAAGATCGAGTGGAATCCAAGTGATGCCGAGAAGTCTCGCTCTGCTGACTTACTATCTCAAGCTGTGGTATGTCTTGCCTCGCGGTGAACCTGATCAATAGAGAATCCCTACGGAGAGTTTTGATGACAATGGGGAACCCAACGAGGATCCAAGGTGGGAGCCCTTCAGGGTGTTTCAGAAATGGATGAAGGATACTTTCTCTCTAGCGTATGTGATGCTGATCCGGGCATCGAAGGACGAGCTAATGTGTAGTTGGGAAACTGCCGAGGTCGAGTTCATCAACGGTGCGCATTTTCACCACATTAAAAGCTGACAGAACAGAGCTCGGTATACTTGCAACATTCCAAGGATCTGATCAATCACTCAAGCCTCTCATTCTGTGCGTACAAAACCTCATCGTTGACCCAGCTGACAAACAGCATGTCACACTATGACGTTGTCCCCGCCCCAAACTCGACCTTTGACCGATGGACCCATCCCGCTTTTTCAGGCTACAATGACGGAACATGGATCTGGGGCAGAGGTGCAGCAGATGACAAGACACTCCTGGTCGCTCAATGTAAGCTCGATCCCACACGTACAAGCTGAGCAGTAGGGGAAGCAATCACCGATTTGCTCGCGAAAGGATTCAAGCCTCGCCGAACCTTGATCCTGTCTCATGGGTTCGATGAGGAAGAAGTTTTCGCTAGGAGAGGTCAAGGAACAATTGCACCATTCTTGGAAAAGCGATATGGTAAAGATGGGATCTTGATGGTGATCGATGAAGGAAGTGGGACTGACGATGATGTACGCCGTAGTTCGGGGTCTTGTGCTGATGGTAGTTCTACGGCGCGGCTTTTGCTCTGCCTAATATGGGCGAGAAGGGGTACATGGATATCAAGGTATGTCCTTGTTCATCATACGAGCTTGGCTGACGGACAGATCACTGTCGGGACCGCTGGAGGTGTGAGTCTCCTGACCAACGACAGCTCTGACAATAGCACTCGTCTGTACCGCCCAAGCATACCGGTATTGGCATCATGGCCGATATCGTATCCGGCCTAGAGGACAACCCCTTTGAAAACAAGGTAAGCAACACATAGTCGTGACTGAATATCAGCTGATGCTCAGCTAACCACCGCCTCACCCTACCTCACAACATTGACATGCGCCGCCAAGCACGCCCCATCATTCCCCAAACATCTCGCCCATCAACTCAACGTAGGAACCAAGCGCGCTTTGAATAAACTCGCTCGATACCTGTCCAAGACTTCCGACTTCCAGCGAGCAATGCTAGGCACGACAACCGCTGTTGACGTGATCAACGGTGGAGTTAAAGTGAACGCTCTGCCGGAGGTGGTCACTTCGCTAGTCAACTTCAGGATCGATTTCGACGAGTCGATCGCTTTCGCTCAAGCACATATCGAGGCAATTCTCACAAAGGCTGCGAAGAAGCATGAACTGGACTTTATAGGTTTCGGATCTAAAGGCAAGGGTGGTGGTAAATTTGTCAAAGTCGAACAACTCGGTGAAGCGCTCGAGCCCGCGCCAAGGACACCAGCGGAAGGACCTGTCTGGGAGCTCTTTGCCGGCACTGTCAAGTATGACCCAGCGTCACTTCAAGGTTTTGGCTGATATATTAGAGCTGCAATTCCCGGCCCAAAAGGCCAAGAGCGTATCGTGGCACCATACGTCTCCACGTAAGCTCGACAGGTCTCTGATCACGAGACCCGCTGATGATTAGCGGAAATACCGATTGCAAGATGTACTATAACCTCTCGAAGCACATCTACCGGTTCTCGGCAGACCCAGGCATTGGAGGATCTGGAGTGGTGAGTTCACTTTTCACTTCCGATAAAGGGGCAAGACTGATCCATTAGCATACTGTCAACGAGAAGTCTACTATCGCAGGACACCATCAGATCGTCCGATGGGTTCACGCCATCATCCAGAACACTGATGCCTACTCTGGCAACGAGTAATTCCAGTGCGAATGCCAATGTGTCGTGTGTGGAGTTGCGAAGTCTGACAGGAGGAATCTATGCATGCGCAACACAAGTCGCAGACTACCATACCGAACGTGAAGCTCCCTTCTCGCAGTCTTCACCAAATACATTGATGTCCCACCTGGACATGAGCAAACATCCTGCGGTAGAAGGGTGACATACTGAGGCTTGTACTCGTAAGGAGCATTCGACCTGACCCTGTTCTTCTTACCCCAAGAGTTGATAGCCTCGAAGTCCTCTTCCTCAAGTTTAAAGTCCTCAAAGTTGGACCTAATTCTCTCTGGAGTGACGGATTTGGGGATGACGACGAATCCTTGGTGGGCTCCCCATGCGATCAAGATCTGAGCAGGGGTCTTGTTGACTTTTCGAGCAATCTCCTTGACTGCTGGTGCGTCAATCACTCGGGGTTTACCGGTAATGTTGTTTCCGAGGGGAGAGTAGGCTGTGATGATAATCTTCTTCTCCTTACCTGATCGTTAGTCACAGTCCTTATCAGGGAATGCGAGTGTACGTACAGTAGGCAAACAACTCAGGTTGGATCAAAGAAGGATGGCACTCAATCTGGTTCATGGTAGGAACGACACCAGTCTCCTTGATGATCTTCTCCAACATCTCAACGGAGAAGTTGGATACACCAACGGCTTTAACCTTTTTGGTCTCTTTACTGATCCTGACCATTTCTTTCCAAGTAGCAGCAACTCCAGGAGCTTCAAGGTCAATAGCCTTGGTACCATCTTCATTGTTTGGTGCTAGCTCTTTTCCGGCTTTGAAGGCGACGGGCCAATGGATGAGGTAAACGTCAAGGTATGATGTTCGAAGTTGCGATAAGGAGAGGTCGAGGTCTGCCTCGACGTTTTCGGGTCGGTGGGAGTTGTTCCATAGTTTCGAAACTAGGGTGATTTCCTCACGAGGGATACCAGCTTGTTCAATACCATCGGCGACCTTTCATCAGCTTTGTCCTCAACATGGCGAGTGCTAGCTCACCTCGTTCTGGTTCTCTGAAACCTGGGTCAGCATACGTCTCCTACCATCGCATCAAGATTGAGCTCACGGTAGATCTGAAGGGTCAGTCACCATACACTTACAGAAGCTTGAGAGGCCAACTCACCAGAGCACAATCAATGTGCCTGTATCCGACTTTCAAAGCCTCAGCAACGCTGTCGGTCAGTCCTGAAACTCTGTCCAGCAGGAGTAAGTTCACTTACGCCTTCTCGACCTCTCCAGGTGCAGATTGCCAAGTTCCGAACCCAATCTGGGGGATAGTCAAGCCGTTGTTTCTGCCATCAGCTATGTCCACCGGGATTTGTGGGACTGAGCTACAATTCAACTGTTCGTCCTAATGACATTTCGTCGTTGAAAGTTCTGGATAATAAGAATATGAAAGAACTCCGGGATAGTCAGTCCGAGACTTTATAGAGTGGGGTGGAATTGCGGCTTGTTGTAAACCCTGAAATGATTACCGAACAACCGCTGGAATTATAGATAATCCGAGCGTCCTTGCAACCGAAGTGCTTCCATGTAAATGGAATGTGGTTATGCATGCTGCTGGACTATATATTTGACGTCTGCTTGACAATTGGTATGCAATCTGTGTCAGGTCCAGATTGGTCCTCGAAGTTTGACAAGCTCAGTTGTGATAGTATTTATTGAATTTCTCGATCAACTCCGGATCGTTCTTCCCATCAATACAGCCTTGGAGGATCAAGGAAGACCTACTCTATAACGAGCCTGGAACCCCGAGAACCCATCTCTCAGCACATAGACTTCCTGTGATTGTGCATTCGGTGCGACTTCTTTGCGTGTTTCAGCGTATATCTTCATGTCAGCTTACACCCTTGGTACCGCGAGGGGTCATACACGGGCTGCTTTTGGGCCTCTATAATCTTAGCTGCAGGCTCCAGACTCGGTATGATTCGCTCACCTTGCTTGCGATAGGGCGCAATCTTGCCATCAGTTTCGTCACAAAAGGCTCTCCCCTCACTTACGAAACACGACTTTCTGTACTGGTATGTCAGTCTTAGACTCTGATACCTCGCTATATAGACATGCCACTTTCGAACTTCTCAACTAAGCCCTTGACATTATCGTGAAAAGTATCACTAGGAACGTTGATTGCTGCGACGATATTTCCCCCCTATCCAGTTAAACTCAGCCCCATATGCGGCGCTTGAATATGGCTCACAACGAAATCACTATCCCTCACATCCACCACTGCGAATTCCTTCAACTCGTTCGCTGGTTTAGATTTAATCATCTCTGCCAGCTCCTGGATAATCAGCTCCAACCAATACCAGTGGTGTACAGGCGGACCTCGGCCGAAATGTATTTGTAAGCCTGCGTGAATGACATTTTCGCTCTCGATGTATATGCTCTTGCCAGTGGTGGAACGCTGCGAGTGGACAGACCTATAGTGACTGGAAGATGCATGCATGCATGTGAGATTGATGACTCATTGACAGCATCCCAGACGGGTGACGGAACCAATCCGGTTCGTTCAATTTCAAGCCGTAATTCAACTCCGCCGCTCGATCGTCTGCTCTACTTTACTCATATTCTTTGTCATTGACATATAATGTCTTTCGCTCGATTCGGTCTACGTACCCTGGTGAGTGGACTTTCTCGAAATGTGTCGCTATTGAATGCTTATGATCTAGCGCGCCGCACCACAAGCTCGTCTACAGCATGCCTCGCTTTTAGCTCGACGTAATCTCTCCAGCGAGGCAAAGAAGCTTATCGACAGCGTAGGCTGAATAGTCCAGTGGACGAAAAGAAGCTGATGAGTAGGCCGTCACTGAGAACCCATTGGTCTTGTTCATGAAGGGTACACCGGAACAACCTCAATGTGGATTCTCTAGGGCAGTATGTCAGATCTTGGATGTTCAGGTCAGTCAGCATTCCTGATTCAAATTGCGATGAGGCTGATGATAAGGGAGTACCAAGGGAAACTATCAAGAGTTTCAATTGTCTTGCTGATCAAGAATTGAGGGAGGGTATCAAGGAGTACAGGTATGTTTTCCCGCTCACGATTTCTCGGAAAGAATGCTGATGTCAGTGACTGGCCCACGATCCCTCAGCTATATGTCAAGGGTGAATTCGTTGGAGGTTGTGATATCGTTCTCTCCAGTGAGTGATCCATCACGTGGTTGCCAATCATGCTGACAGTCAGTGCACCAGAGCGGAGAACTAGAAAAGCTACTAGCAAAGGAAGGACTAGCACCACCTCTCGATCAGCCTACCACCCCCGCAGAGTAATCTTGACGTATGCTAATAATGCATTGCCTATCATACACTCGTACTCGCTGAGTTGATGGTGCCACTACTATGCTTATGCCAAGCCATATCCCTTCCCTCTTGCCTTCTTCCCAGCTAACGACTTGATGCCCTCTCCACCTTCTCTCTGCGGTGACATCCACCTGCCTTGTGCCCTGCCCCTCATCCTAGGTGCCATCTTTGTGAACCATTCCCAACCCAGACTCATGAGTTCTCCTCCAGCATCAAATGGTGATGGGATCTCGGAGTATCTCGGACGGGCGGTGGGATGTCTGACGTATACACATGAACAGGTTGTGAAGGATGGTAAGAGGTAGGCGGGGATGAAGATGTGGGGTTGCGCGAACGGGGGTAAGTTGAAGTGGGAAGAGGCGGGCTCGGCTTGAGTAGGAATTGCGGATCGGACTGGTGCAGGGCTAGATGTGGGTTCTGGTGTCTCGGAGGCGTCTGTGGTCTCTGCGGTCGTCTCCGTCTTTTCCGCTGTTGCGGCATCCCCTTGAACTTCGGCCTCTGATGCGGGCTCTTCCACAGCGGCTGGCGCGGCTTTAGGAGCTTGAAGCATTGGAATAGCTCTCCAATCCACTGTGAAGATGTCTCCGGGATTCAACAGCGTATTTGGATTGCGAACCTAGTTGTGAGTGAGAGATAGGAATGAGGCAAGAAAGGAAAGCGTACCACGCTGCCATTCAGCTTGACCTTCCCTCCGACAACAAAAGCCTTTGCCTGCCAAACAGAACTGGCAAAACAACTCCTAAACACCAAGACATCCAGTCTCCTCTCTACCTCAGAAAACATCATGGTCCCCACAGGTGCCATGCCCTCCTCAGCCTTCTTCTTCGCTAGTGAATCGTCTTTCGTCCTTCCACCTGCTCTTTCTTTGCCTTCGATCCATTTACTTAAAGAACTCGTGTTATTTTGTGTTGACGATGTGCTCGAGTGAATGGATGGAAGGGATGGTGGTAGGTACCAACGTTCGAATGCTGTTGTACCGATGTGATCTCCGTGATAACCCCTGATCAGACGACGGGCTTTCCATCTTTGTTGGTATAATGTCATGGATGTTCGGGTGAAATCTGTCTCGCGGGTCATTGACCCGTCTGATGCCGTACGCTGCCATAAGTTATACAAATTTTCCGGTGCCCAGCTCTGTTGAAGTGAGCTCATGTGCAACACATCAAAGCCTGGTGATACTTACCATACGAGGGAGAGCCCTCTTCTTGTCAAAGACATTGCGCACCGCTACCGGACGCATCGGCATTCTGGGCGTTTCTCTTCGTAGATAGGTCTATGTAGCTGTGCAAATCCCTCCGACGACCTGATTGATATCGATAGCTATCTGTATGGTCTGGCGATGCTTGTCGTGAAAAGTGAGATTGGTAGAGTGACTGAAATTAAGGTTGAAACGAAACCTCAGGTGGTGGCAGAAATTTGCCTCCGCTCAGATTGCTGCTAAATGGTGCACTAGGGCACACGAGCGTTGTGAGGTATGCATGGAAACGACAAATCACAAGTAATATCTAAAATACTGTACTAATCAACGATCTGAACTTTGATAGCTAACGTGCTCCTATCTGCTGTGATTTCCATCGCCTCGACTGCTTTCTCGATTGGCAAAACGTGAGTGATGAGTTTCGTAACGTCACCAAAGACACCTTCGTTCACGAGACGAATGACTGTTGGCCATGATTGGGTATATCGGAATGATGTTACAATGTTGACCTTGTCATCAGCTGAAGCTGCGAGACCATGGTCACAAGTACTCACTTCTCTGAAACCCATCGACATTAGCGGAAGCTCGACTTCTGGTTTTCCGCATCCGACCTGAAGAAGTGTTCCTCCATTCTCCAATGCCTGATATCAGAATTTAACGCAATGATGTAACGACTCGACGAGACTCACATAGCAAGCTGAATTGATACTGCTAGCAGCGCCCGTACACTCGAAAACGATCTGAGGCAAACATCCTAAGCCCATCACTTTCCTGATATTCTCGGCCGTCTTTAATCTATCCCAACCTAGATCAATCTTGAGTGTCCTCTCGAAACCCATATCCCTAGCCTGCTGTAGCCTATTCTCTTCGAGATCCGTAATGACAATAGGGTTAGCTCCGGCTGCTCGAGCACAGAGGGCCATTGCTAAACCGATTGGACCTGCTCCTGCTACGACGACTGGTTGACCGAGATAAGGTTTGGCCCTCATGACTGCGTTGTAGGCTACGCTGAGGGGTTCAATGAGGGCTCCAACCGCGTAAGTCATTGACTCTGGCATCTTGTGTAGGAATCGAGCGGGATGAGCGACGAATCGACGCATAGTTCCGTCACTAGGTGGCGATCCCGAAAAGCTTTAAATCAGCATCTGTCCCAATTGTTTTGAAGCAGAGACGTACATGACATTGGGACAGATGTTCGACCGACCCCTCAGACACATATCACATTCCCAACAACTAACTCCGGGCTCGATAGATACCCTATCGCCAACCTTGAAGTCCTTGACATTTGACCCTACCTCCAGGATCTGTCCGGCAGATTCGTGTCCTAAAATGATATCGTGGGTCACACAGCAGTCCCCAATCCGTCCTGCTCGCCAGAAGTGTATCTCAGATCCACATATACCGGTACATTTCTGCCTGTCAGGCCAAGTCTTTTCAGTAAACCGATCACTCACGACATGGACAACACAAGCGTCAGGAGGGCAGGTCGGAAATTGTCCCTCCTTCATCCAGATTCTGACCGTCAATTGAAGTCCATTCTACGGGGGACGACTCACTTGTGATCCTTACTGACCCAAAGAGCGAGATTCGGGCGGGTCCTGACCTCCGGATCAATCACATGTCGGTCAGTGCCAGCATTGGCTTGATCCTGCTCTTTCATCGAAGCGACAGCGCCATGAGGCGTATCGACTGCAGTTGCTGTAGGTGCCATTCTTGTGTCTCGGGTAAGTTGTTGGGGACCTCTTCACAGCGGTATATTGATATATACATGACCCTCCGGCCTACATGTATAGGCTGTCTATAGATCTAGAACATAGCCAGGAATACGGACCGGCTTAATTATCGGTTGTTAACTACCGCTCAATTCCGCCCACTTTTGATAGTTTACGTAATCAAGTGGGGTCGTGCCTCTTGAATGCCGGGGCCAAGTTACTGGGATCTTACAGTAATACTTGCATACAGCTGCTCTAGCTTCGAAGAACAAATCGGTCGCGGTTCTCCGTATAGCCTGGCAGCATTCAGGATACACCAGGACATCCGAGTCGAGGTATCGGCAGCGACTATCGACGCGTCCCGTACGAGTCTCCCGGAGACATCAGGCTCAATGCCTGTAATCAAGTAAAGCGACCTCACGATCATTTTGCAGGAGTTAGGCCGCCCAGCCAGACCATATCGACTGTGTCACTTTAATCGCGATGCCTAGCCCTACGGAACGCTCGAAAGGAATCTCGGAGGAAGCCGATTCAGAGCCGGCAACCAAGAAACAGAAGTTCTCGAGGTCTCGGACTGCTTGTCTCCAGGTAAAGTCTACTACCTTCACGCTGGATCAATCTAATTGACAGTGCCGATCTCGAAAATCGAAATGCGGAGCTCATCCGCCCGAGCCATGTCCTAATTGCGTTGAAGCGAGATTAAACTGCACATGGCCAAGTGAAGATGGTCGATCGTCCAAAGCTAGAATGCAGAAAGCGCAGCAGGCTTTCCTATCCCATCACATGAACATGGGACAAGCGCAAGCGGAGTCGTCGGCTGGAATGTCGATGGCGAGCGGAGGTGCTGGGGCAGATGATGGATGGCTAGAGGGCTTTCTGGCACATGGTCAAATGACCGAGGCTGCTAGGGGTGGGTCCTTCATTGCCGGTGTAAGCTGATGTCAGGTTTCAACGAACACCAACCAGCTCCTACAGTTATAGAACCCGTACCTCCAGCAGCTTCAAGCCTGGCGTTGGACCCCTCATCATTTTCGATTCTCTTTAATACTCTTCATCCACCCGAGGATCACACTTTCGTCCCAGGCGCTATGGGAGGTAAAATCCCAGGATTCGTTTACGGTCAAAATCAAGCCGGTCCATCTACAAACATAACCTCGAACATGGATCCCAATGCCAATTTCGAAATACCGCAGGATTTCGATCCTACACAATTCATTTCAGCTTTGTCGTCGCAATTGCCCCAGGTCGAAGATGAGAGTCCGTATGATCAGGCAGTGGGGACTGTTTCGGGTGGTTCTGGACCCACGCCTGACATCGAGGAGCAGCTTACGAGAAAGGGTAAAGGCAGAGCCAAAGATGTTGGTGAGAGGAGCAAGCTGGTCAAAGTCACTTGGTGGAGACCGCATGGAGCTGTGAGTCCTTTCCATCTTGCGGGAGACAAGCACTGAATACGATCAGACGGCTATAGCACCAGGTAAGTCTCTGAATGAGTAACGCCGGGTGTCACTCATATGACAGGCCTCAAGAAGATCACCTTGAAAGTCCGTGTATCCGAATCACCAGCTTCATGGAAACCTTCCACGCCCTATTCAGCCTCCGACTTCAATAACAATATACCACAACAGGTGATAGATGCTACCGGTCTGCCGAATCCATCGATAATGCGCCACCTCCTAGACATCTTTTTTGTCCATTTCGGCTGTCAATTCCCTTTCCTGGATAGATCAGAGCTTGAGGCTCAAGTGGACGAAGGGACGGGATCTGCTTTCTTACTCAATGCTATAGCTGGAATCGCGGCCAGGTCAGTCTCAAAGGACGGAAGCAGAGACTTCAGAGCTGATGATAGATTCTCCTCACATCCTTCTATTGCTGTTCCGCATTTGCAACCTCATGCTTATGGCAATGTTTTCAATGATCGGGCTAAAGTCCTGCTTGGATCGATGTTGGGAGTACCATCTCGTGAGACCATCATCGCGTTCGTCTTGATGTCACATATCAGCTTTGCCAACGGTGAGTGACCCTTTTCTGAAAGAAGCAGTGGCTGAGAGTAGATTCCGAATCGGATTTATGGATGTACACGGGCTGCGCCGTCCGGATGGCATATGATCTAGGTTTACACCTGGTTAGCGAACGCACTTCGCCCTCGTGTTCTTAACTGATAAGCAGGAACCAGAAGACCCCGCCGATGCATCGTCAGAAGAAAGCCGTCTGAATCGTCTCGTCTTTTGGTCAGTCCTCATAATGGACCACGCCCTAGCATTTGGTGTAGGTCGGCAAACCACTTTCCGCCTAGAGGATATCACCCAATCGCTCCCTACTTCAGCAGATATACATCCGAAGGATATCCCTGACGGCGAGCCACCTTCGGCATTTCCATATGCTGCTAAGCAAATGATGATCTATGGGCCACTCATCAATATGCTAAACGCGAATCATGGCGATCGAGATCCAGCCAAATTGGAGAGTGAAATCCAAAATGCAAGAGCGGCCGCCATGGTGGAATACAACCAACTTCCGGAGGACATGCAGTGGAATGTAGGAAAGTAAGTCGGCCCTCCACCACGCGATTCTGCACAATCTGATTGGCAGCCTGCAAAGTCATAACCGCGCGAATCGATCACCGATATTTCTCCAACTCCATCTCTGGATGCACTTAATCTTGGCATCAGCTTTCCTGACAGGCCAAAACCTGTTGAGACGTTCGAGACCATTCTCAAATGGTACGAAATCAGGAGCGGCCACTCCAAACTCGGCAACTGTTAGTTCTGTATGGCGGAACTCGGCTCGGACGATCGGTGATATACTGGTATTGAGCGATATCATTAATGGTCATTCATATCTGGCATTACCATTTGTCAATCAGGCATTTTATGTAGCTGGGTGCTGTTATGTCAAAGGTGAGATCGATTGACAGGATCGCAAGCCAAATGAGTGGGGCTGATTCCAGAAATCGAACAACATCATTCAACGGGTCCTACTCCCGCTGGTTCACCCAAGAAAATACCTTTCTCACTCAACATGACCCCTCATTCTCCTGGCGAAGCGAAATCCCCGTCACCTCCAAAACGAGATCCACGTCAACTAGCCCTCTCTCGAGCCCTCTTGACTTCTGTCGCCACGAACAACATCTCCACCCTTCAACAAGGTTTAGCGAAATTAACGACATACTGGTCTGGTGTAGCTTGGGTGGCAGGTGCCTTGACTCAACGGATACAGGGAATCAAGGCTCAAGATGTCGATCTGGTCAATGTCACCGAGACTTTGGGGAGTTATGTTAGTTTACCTGATGCTGGCAGTGTTCCCAGGCACACAGAAAAGGGTGAGGGTCGGGTGGTTGACGCAGGAATCACACCTAGGACTTGGGATGCTTCGATGAATCCAGCCGGGTCTGGTGGTCTTGGTGAGTAATGCTATCGAGGGTGGTTGTTTCATGCTGAGCGCAAGCAGATATGGACTTTTTGTCATTACCGTTCGAACTAGGCGCCATTGAGGGGGGCTCGCAGAATGTTATAGAACAGGACGTGCCGCTACAGTCTTTTGGAGCTGAATGGTTCCGATGACATTCCAAGTGATATTCTGTCTGCCCACAGCGGCAATATGAGGTAGTCCCGAGATGATGGCGCTGCATCCGTTCCCAGGTGTTACTACAACCGCTACTGCAATACAATGCACACCTGACGGGATACACTTGCTGGAGTCGCCTATAAGCCGTCACATGCTTAGGAAAGGGACAGAGAAGCTGTAGACCAGCAAGCTTTGAATCGGACGACATTTCCCACACTTTGTTAGCACCAACAAGTCACTCAATGCCCTCATCAATCGTACCTTTGCCAGCGTCTCCCTTTCACATTGTGATAGCGGTATGGAGCCCTTGGTGGCAGCGGAACGGGAGATCAAGAGGCGTATTGCAGCAGGAGGAGCAAATGATCCAATGTGTATCAGAAATCAGGTGGACTTGCAGACATTGCGAAAGCGTATCGTAGCAAGTACAGCAGTAGCCTGCATTGTCGATGCATGCGCTCATACAAGTCGACATCAATCTGAGGGGACATTGTGAAGAGCAATCTGGCTGACAGGCAATAGCAGATATATTGCCACTATGTTAATATCTCCAAGACGACACCTGAGCATCAGTAGTTTCCAGTAGCAATCGAAAAAAACGGGACTGACCAGCAGCTATCGTCTCTCCTCCCCTTCTGATGAGCACTCGACCCATTTCTTTGTTGCTCGAGGCAGTTTCAAGCGGTATGGTCGCAGCTCTGGAACTTCCGGGTAAAGCCCGTAATGACAGTTCGACCGTAGCAGTCACTCCTTTTTGTAATACCCTGTCGATCAGCCCCGAAGCTCTTCCCTGCTGAGTCGCCGTGAACCAAGGGAGAACGACTGACCTGGGTTTCTGACGGACGTTACCACCTTTCTCATTGACCGAGATCAATTTGCTGATAGTAGCAGGCAAGTTGACAGAGTGGTGGAACAGCTCAACCTGTTCGTCAGTCAATACGTCCCTCATACAAGAGATAAGGGAGGAGAAGCATACTGCAGTACCGGTAATGATGGGACTCTGAAGGTCGAATACCAGAATCTGAGCGGTGAATTTCGTGACTAGCGGAACGGGCTGAGAAGTGGGACAGAGGACTGAGCCAATAGCGAGGTGGATTGGGTCGATACCGGATAAATACAGTGTCACATTCTGCCCAGCAATCGCATAGGGAGCAGTGTCGTCATCAACTTCGATTGCTGGATATTAGCTCAAGGTTCCATGGATGAGTGGAATGACCCACTTCGAATGTTCCCGACTTCATCACCTGGAACAGATCTCACTCGATCTCCAACTTGGACGATACCACTGCATAGTCGTCCAGAGACAGCCACCCCAGAAGCGACAGCTGTTTGACCCTTGAACACGTTCGAGAGCGGTATACGGAACGGCGTTTCGTAAGGTCGAGATGGGACCTCTACTTTATCTACTTCATCAGCTCCGGCGTACGAGTCTGACATACCAAGAGTGCTCATGAGCGTGGGACCTGTATACCAGCTTTGTAGTAAGGGTTCATTGTTTTCTAGTACATTGATACCCTCCATAGCTGCTAATGGCATGTAGGTGGTCTTTGAAGCCGCAAATCCAGCGGATACAAGGAAAGGCTTCAATGCTTCAACAATCTCATCATATCGATCCTGAGACCAGTTGACCTTTCCGTCAGCTATATCATAATGAACGACGGGGCGCCAGTCTCACCATATCCATCTTGTTGATCCCGATGATGATCTCTTTGACACCCAAGCTCCTTACCAGCCAAGCATGTTCTCGAGTCTGCCCACCTCGATCGAAACCAGCCTCGAACTCTCCCGGACTACCATCAACCACCATCAATGCCACGTCCGCTTGTGCGGCTCCAGATATCATAGCGGGTATAAAGTCCTTGTGACCGGGCGCATCGAGTAAGGTGATATTTCGATGAGGTGTTTCAAAGTGCGTTGTGGCTATATCGATCGTCACTCCCCTGTTCATTAGTTCATCTTCTGGCAGCACAACACACCGATCACGTTCATCCCCTAAAGCGTCCAGACCCCATGCAAAGGCAAAACTTCCTTTCCCGATTTTCTGACTTCCCCTCTCATTGGCTGTCCTCTCTTTCTCGGACAACTCGCCCACCTCATATAGTAGTCGACCCATCAACGTTGATTTTCCAGCATCGACATGGCCTGTCTTTAGCAGTGTACTGATCAGGGACCATCACTACGTACCGACGACAATCAGACTAATGTTCTTCTTATCCGATTCCTCCTCATCTTTACGGACTTTTGCCAGCAGTTCCTCCTGCTTCATACTCAATCCAGGCTGTTCTTTGTATTTCTCCTTCTCGGCCTCATCTTCCGCTTGATCACCTAAATGTAATCCAGCAATATCATTAGTCGTACTGCTAATCATGGCTTTTGTGACTGGAGTATTTGCAGTAGAGGTTTTACTTGACTGGCTCTTCGTCTGTGGACTGTTTGGTTGTGTTCGGGGAGTAATTGACTGAGCTTGAGGCGCTGGTGTAACCCGTGGTTTACCAGGTAGGGATGCAGACTTTGCTGGAGCCGTTACTTTGGCAACTATCATGTTAGCTTTTCAGTACTATCAAAATAGGTCAGATCTGAAGCCAAGGGTGGTGGAGGAGTAGCATGTCCATGTCTATGTTTTGCTGTCTATCGTGACCGGAGCCGTGATTCCACCTCGTCCACTCCTTGCTCGAAGGACAATGTCGTCTGGACTTTCTACGCCTTCGCCAAACGCCGTTCGAACCCTTCGTTGTAATTCGTCTGCGTCGCCTATGGCGGGTAAATGCATGGATAGCTCGGATGAAGGTAGGAGAGCTTTGCGGTGTGTGCTTGTGAGGACGTTGAAGAATGTGGATGGGGAAATCGTTGTCTGCGTTGGAGGTTTTGGTGTAGAGTTCGGAAACAAAGAACTATCGATTTCGTCAATCTCAGTTTCCTCTTCGTCCCCGTGTGTCGTGTCCATTCGACTCGATTCGGCACCGGCCTTCCTACTTGTTGAAGGTGTTGCAGATCCATCCGCCTTGGCCGCTCGAGCCGCAGCCATCTTCTGCGCCAACTTCGAAAGTGGTTTAGCAGGACTGGCATTGCCAGTAAGAGGGATTGAAGTCGTTGGTGAAGGCGAGGCTGCTGTCGTGGGCGTTGGACTCGGACTAGCTTTAGAGGAAGCAAGTCGCCTCTGTTCCGCCAATAATGCCAATTTCGATTTCGGTTTTCCATCCGGCGTTGCGACACTAGGCACGGAGACAGAGGGACCAGGTGAAGAGCTCGAGGAGGGAGATGTTTTGCGAGCGAGTGATAATCGCTGTAATGCAGTAAGTGGGATTTCAGGTGATTCCAAGCGTTGACGTTTCGCCCCTTTGCGACGAGGTTGCTGGTCCGGAGTAGGTTCAAGATGATGCGGTATCGTAGCTTCGCCTGGCTGGCTCAGCCGGTATTCGGTCGGAGGTATTTGACAGATAGACATGGAATGCTACTCCCCGTAAAAGGTGGTGTGGAAATGGTGGAATGGGAGGATAGACATACCTTTCTTCTCCCAATCTTTTCTTAACCATGCTACTGCTTTATCTACGTCGAACCAGTAATGCCATAATGAATCTGCGATTGCTGTATCTGATATTGGTGGTTTCACGTCCTTCAACAGTGCTCGAGCGATCGGCATCGATGTTGCCATTTGAGCTGTCCTTTCAGCTGTTTACTCATGCAGAAGAGGAGAATTGCCAGCTTACCCTTTTGCTCGGCGGTCATACCCTCCTCCTCCTCGTCTTCCTCTTCTTCCATCTCGGCTGACTCGTCAGTGCCAGTCCCCAACAAATTAGGAGCTTACCATCTAGATCGAGATTCTTCACGAAACGATGTCGCGACATTGTGCCCCGTTTTATGTACTATGGTAGCTGAAGGAATGTGTGGGCAATTATATACACTGTCTATGTGTCTGCCCAGGTATACACGATCTGTACAATGCTAATGATGTATGATGAATGGTTAAACCAGATCAAGTTGGATCACTTCACAAACGTCACTACTCGAGTCTACTATCGTCTTTACGTAAACATTCCCTAACCGCTCGTCCCCGGTCTCCCCTTTCGGTGACGCTACGTAGACTTACCTATACACCGTACTCTTTCATCCTCCTTCTACTCTCACAACTGTCATAATCACTATGTCGTGGTAAGCTTCTCCCTTTCTATCCTCAAGAGTACAGCTGACATCTAGGGGAGGGTACGTTCATTCCAACACCACCTGAAGCGGTGCCAAGCCTTCAATACTGATATCTCAGATTCAAGAAAGCAACGTCCCGTATGGGCACGTCCATCATGCAAAAGACCGGTCAGGTAGAGAGAACGATCGATAGAGAGTTTGCAGAGGAGGAGGGAAGGTATCGAACGTATGCTGATTGGTTCAAGTCGAAATTCAAGCTGATTTCCTAGGATGGAGAAGGAGACCAACAACTTGCAAAAGGAGGCCAAGACTTACCTTGATGCTATGCGAGGTAACCTGTTTCTGTCCAGACTGCGGCGAACTCAGCTAAGACTTAGCGATGGCTTCTGCACAGACTCGAATTGCCGAGACTGTCGCTTTGTTCTACACTGCGGATAGGACTAGTGATGTATGTCTCTTTACAGCTGTCAGGTAACGCAAGACTGATAGACAGGGAGCAATGGCTGGACACGCATACAAATCCGCCGTCGATGAGCTAGATGCAGGTGTCGGACGCGATCTGGTAAGCTAAAGTCGCATTTATCATGTCCAAGCTGATATACAGGACGCACCATTCCGAGCTACTGTTCTCGAACCTGTGGGCAGAATGAACAATTACTACGGAACCATCAATACTGCAATTACGAAACGTAATCATAAGGTAGGCTTCCGTGCGAGTACAAGGATCCACAGAACTGATTAGTAGATGACTGATTACGATGCTGCTCGTGCCAAGATGAAGCGATTGGTCGATAAGCCTGCTGAGGACACTACCAAGTTACCTAGGGTGAGCTTCTCTTCGACTGGTATCGCAGGTCCGAAAGCTGATGAAAAGGCTCAACAAGAACACGATGAAGCCAGGGATATCTTCAACCTCCTAAATGACCAGCTTGTCACTGAGTTACCTCAATTCGTCGATCTTCGTATCCGTACGTCTTCTCTATTCGGCTTGCCTCAGAACTGACATAAAGCCTACCTCGACCCCTCCTTCGAAGCGATGGTCCGATGTCAGCTCAACTTTGCCCAAGAGGGCTATGAGAAACTGAGTGGTGTCCAACGATATTTCGCCGACAACATCAGAGAGGATTATGCAAATGGAGCATTAGATGGTCAAGTTGAAGAAGTACTAGAGGAGATGAAAGGTTTGAGCATCTATGGTCCATAGATATTGCAGTACGAGTAGTAGAGAAGGAAGCACTTGTGGTTGTAACAATGCACGTATAAAGATCCTACAGTATTCCCAGGTCTGATGACGCGAGATCAAGTGGGGTAAGCAATTGAAATCTCCCTTCTGCTTTCCGACTTATTTCCACCGAACCTCGTTTCACCATACAGCTCTTCCAACATACATCCATACATACATTGAGCGAAGCCATCGATCACCATCACTTCCGTTCAGTCTTGTCACAAGTCACCGCCGACATGTCAAAGCCAACTCTGAATAAACGTCGCCCATCATTCCCCTCCTCTGCCCCATCTAATGTTTTACGCAATATCGACACACCGACAAGCATGAAACCACCAATGGCTTTGATAAAACATGGGAAATATGTCCTAGCGGGTGTTGGAGGGATGTGGTATACTGATTTCGTGGATGCAGTAGGGTCTGTGCTTAATATTGAGAGGGCCTGGATCAGGTGAGTACAGGTTACGGTCGAGCTGGAGTTCGGACACGCCTAGGCCGTGCCGCCGATTGTGAACTCAGAGCTGATCAAGTAGGAGATTGATGGTCCTTGCTCTTGGGTTCCATGCCTCAACAGTGGTATGTCTCGTGCTACCTGCGGCTCTGGGTGAGTTTGTTGACAAGGGCTGATGATTAGTTGATATTCCTGTATCTCGTCCTATACCTCCCATGGTTCAGGGGCTACATACCCAACGTGAGTGTACATCCTACGTTGGTTTACCGAAAGCTGACATACAAGTACCCCAAATGGCAAGCTTCTGCCCGTCTACGAACACTCGTACCTGTAAGTATCCTAACTTACCTTCAAAACTCGCTAGTCTTGCGGGCATGAACTTCACTCTACTATTACTGACTTCCAGGCTCTTACTCTATCAATCCTTCTGGGCTGGATATCCTACGTGATCGCCATATCTCAAGCTGGAAAAGTCCCATCGCTAGGAAGTGCTCTTAAAGGTGAAACGAAGGGTTTGGGAGTATTCATGTCAATGGCAGGAGGTATGTCTCTCCTCGTGATCACCGCGCAAACTCAAGAAGCGGGAAACAAACGCTGATGACAGCTACTGCTGCTTATGCTGTTACATTCGGGATACTTGGCTTCATCCCTGCTCCTCAGGTCGGGAGGAAGGATTAGGATGTTGAGAACACGTTGCTAGAGCTATAGAGGGAAGACTGGTTGCAAGTCGGTTATAATGCATTACAGTTTTATCTTCCATCTCTCATTGTACCAGTTAGCAAAAAAGTGTGGCTAGAGCGTTGGAGCACTCGAGCTCTAGGCTCGGTATTCTCGTAGACCGTCGGGCACAGCCACAAAATGAAAACGCGTAGCTTTCATTTGCCATCGTCATCGTCCTTACTTCACCTGTCCACGGTGAGCTATGGTATCCCGTAGATGGGACAGGCTATGGTATGTCCTTGTTTGCCAGTATCTATCAATTGAGCATCTTCGACCAATGCTGAAGTACCAGGGTGATAGGTACATCCCTTTTGATCTCTTTCATATCCTATACATCCCAAATATGGGTAATTTGGCCATGGTATGGCAGGACTTTGTCTCTGGATCTGTTAAAACTCCTTATACCGTTCAAGTAGGTCCGTTCTCGAAGTGTTGGGAATATATGACTCATTGCAGTGCGGCTGTGGGGATGATATGGTGGAATTATAGCCTGTGCGTTACTACCAATCCTGGTAGTGTACCAGATGGATATGTACGTTATCCCTGTCCTCTTTTGCCTGACGTACTTTGTCTGCGAGATGCTGAGAAAGGATCTGAAGGAATGAGGTCATTGGCTGACGCTTAGAGACCAAATATGAACGATTCAGATGGGATGGAGGTCAAGAAAGGGAATCATGCCCCTAGGTATTGCAAGACTTGTGAACATTACAAGCCGCCAAGGGGTATGTCCACTGTTTTCTCATCTCGTAAGTACACGACTGATGGTAGCCCACCACTGTAGGCAGTGCAAGACATGTATCGTCAGCTCCTCTCACCTCTCCATCCGGATTCAGCTAATAATCTAGCTCAAGGTAGGTCTATCGGAATCAAGATGGGCAATACTGACCCCGCCTTTTGATTTAGCTTGATCGTCAGCTGCTCTTCCCATCTGATCCTGGACAACAAGCTGATGGTCAGACCACTGTCCATGGCTTGGGAATAATTGCGTCGGTTTCTACAATCAAGGTCATTTCATCCGGTTCTTGTTATGGGTCGACATTGCTACTTCATATCATCTATTGATGATGGTTGGACGATGTTTCGCAATGGCCAGTACTTATGCCGTACGTCTGTCTCTGTATACAGCTTCAGTGAGTAGAGAAAAGAGCTGATCCACCAGGAAGAACCGACCCTCACAGATATGTTATTCTTGATATTCAATTTCGCAGCTTGCGGTCCAGTCTGGCTGTGCGTAGGCATGTTCTCGTGCTATCACCTCTACCTCGCTTCTGGTAATTCGACAACCATAGAGGGTTGGGAGAAAGATAAAGTTGCTACTTTGGTCAGGAGGGGGAAGATTCACGATGTCAAGTACCCTTATGTGAGCCTTGAATCTTCTATTGTGTGAAATTAGGGAAGGGGCAGTAGCTGAGGTCAGAATGTTGGATTTATACGGAATTTGAAATCGGTCTTAGGCCCAAATCCGCTGCTATGGCTCTGGCCCCAGAGGATGCAAGGTGATGGCCTGACATACCCCGTAAACCAGGATGCAGGTGGTGAGTCCGGAATCGAATGGGCCCATCTTGTCGCCCCAAGACCACTGGGTGATGGGGATGGAGATATGGGTGAAAGTGTCAGTAGTACCCTAGCCCACGGTCTTGGTTTCTCAGAGGAGAGGCATAGGAGAAGGGATGATGGAAGGATTGTATAGGTAAGTAAGTTGATCGAATTGGATAGATTGGATCTGATCATTAGATGGAGCTGACTCTGGTAGGTCATGAATCTCAATATGCCTGGCCACCACAAGATCCTACTCGACTCACACAACCTGGTCCCGAATATTATCAAGCATCAGGATCAGCATTCGTATATGGTAACGAAACCTTTAATCCGGCTTTACAACCTACCAATTCATCTTTGAGATCAAGAGATCAACGTCAACATCACCATCAACGTGAACGTAGAGAGAGGCAAGAAGGAGATGTCTACTCGAGCGGCTCAGAGAGGGATAATGAAGATGATTTACCATCCGAGTCATCTTCGCCTGAACCGTATATGTCGGATTACGATCATGATGATTCTGGCCCATTACGACGTGGAGAAAGGATGCCGCGGCATAATCAAGTGCGGCAGGGGAGTGAGGGGTACGAAGTCAGGCCAATGGGGAGCTGGAATATCGTTGATCATCCTGACCACGACTCTCAGATCATCGGTGCTGGAAGGGAGAGCGGAGGGGGAGAGGGGGGAGAGTCAGGGAGAGAAATGCCATGGGAAGAAAGAGGACGATATAACGTTTATGAACCTGCTTCCGCTGATGATGATGATGAGTGGGATGATGGGGATGAGGAGGATGTACCGCTTGCTGTTTTACGGAATAGAGCTGGGCACGCATGATAGTTCCTCAACTCTAAGTAACGATGTATATGACTTGACGATTGTTGCATGTACCAAAGGTTGTGATTGTGCCACGCGACGGCCAACTGATATGGATGCCGTAAACCGTAATGATCGACGCGCCTTAAATGACCGCATCGACTTGGTACCATTTCTTTCAATTCATCATTCGCTTTACTGACCGACGTGAAGAGCATGACTGAAGCAGGGAGCATGAACATGGCGAATACCTGTCCAATAGACAAGAGACTCGATCGTGTAGAGAGGAATAAAAAGCCACGACCGAGCAGGGCCCTGTGTGTCCGGTGTGTGTGTGTGTGGAAATCTCTGACATCTGACCCCTAATCTTATATTTCACGGAGACAGTCACAGATTTTGACCAAACAATGGATGATTCTTATATATCTCATTCCGATCCGCATATCGCTCATCTCACTATATCGATTGGTAGTCACAGGGACAGGGAGAAAGTGATTCCACCTGTACGGACATCTCGGCCAATCACCACGAGGAACAAGGGGGAGATACACAAGTTCCAAAGGTACGTCTCATCCGTCTCACATCCCCTTGAGCAAAAGAACCTGTATCCCGTTCCTACGCGCATAGGCTCGGGTATGATCAAACGCTCATCCTTGTCATCTCCACGTTCCCCCCTCCTATCCTTTGTTCTCCCACAGGCTACGGCTGACACCCTATTTCTAGCCGGCTCAGATCTCATTTCCACTCCACGACCTTCCTTTGACCAAAAGGTCCTAGCTTATACACGGGTGATAACGCTTTGGCCACCGTCCCTATACGACGCCCCTTCTTTTGCCGAAACTCAAATACACTTGCCTCGCCGCGCTTTAGGCAAGCAGCTCCACAGGCCGCCAAAACAAACACGCCCCATCCCCGTGATTGAATTTGCCATTCGTCCCCACTACTGGACCATTTCACGCATTGTTCCCCCTTGTCCCTGGGTCGCGTCATCCTTTGACCCCTCCTCAAGCTGGGACCACGCCTCAGCGTCTTCTTTTTGTACGTGACTTGACTTCACATCATATTACCATCAACTTATTATCTGTATTCATCTTTTGTTCTTGACCCTTTACCCTTCACCCTTTTCCCATCACCTATCCTGTCATCAACCCATCTACAGTGTGATACAATTAGATTTCACTATTGTGATCAGCTTTTCTTGCTTGCGTATACTTTAGTGTAAATCTTGCCACCCTCTGTCGACAACTCAATTCCTGTTGACAACACCTTCCTCGAGGTTCTTTGGCTACCAGCGTTCGGTTGGACATCAAGGACATCGCTACCGGTTCCGAAGTACGATACGACACGCACACACCTCACCATCGATGTCACATACACCTACACCCCAATACCCCTCTCGATCCCAGACCCAATCCCGACTAACCCCCTCTCAGATTCGTCAACATCCTCTTCCACCATCCGAGGACGATCTCGCAGCAAGAGTATCAGCCATGTCAATTGGTCATCCCCCTCTCCATCAGCAACAACAGCAGCAGTACTCTCACCTATCTGCGCATTCACAGGGTCATCAACAACAAAATCAACAAACACCGCCACCCGCTCAACCTCAACCTTTTGCTTCACTACATGCCCCTGCGTTGTATGGTCTGCACGACTACAACAATGCTACCAATGTAAATAACCCTTACTACACCACTTCAGCATCTGCACCCAATTCGACTGGGTACTCGAACTTTTCATCCGGATTCGAATCAGCTGGAAATTCACCTGTCGCGACTACCTTCCAGTATACTGATCATCAATCTCAAGGACATCAAGGACAAGGTCAAGGACAAGGACAAGGGGTGGAACAGGGGTGGGTGGATATCTATGGGAATCCTCAGGGACAACTCGCTGGCCGAAGGGTTTACGGAGGAATAGCACCTCGACAGCGAGGGGATAGCATCAGTACCACCCTGACCAATGGAAATGGGTATGGAGGTGGATTGTATAATGGACATGATGAGAGTACACCTTCCAGCCCTATGTCCATGACTTCCGGGATGATGCCACCGTTCTACAATTATGGTGCTGGAGAGAACTACTATAATCAAGGTATCGGTGGAATGTACAGAACCAGAGGTAAACCTGTGAATACCTCAGCCCCAATCAACTCAGAGTCACGTCACTAATGCCAGAATCGAGGAGGTCGAACAAACCGACAACCTTACAGAAACGACGACTACGCTCACCTTCCCATGGGATCTATCGGATCTCCAACCACATCACACTTCAATCATCCTCAGCACACTGGTAATCCCTACGCGAACCAGATGATGGCTAGACAAATGCCGATCCAATTTGGTCTTCATCCAAACTACCACCCTGCGCCCTGGAGAGGTGGGATGAACTCTTACAATCGACGAGAGAATCTCACACCTCGATCACCGTTGCTTGACGAATTTAGGATGAATAAATCAGCCAGGTGGCAACTTACCGTATGTCCCTCTTGACCATTTACCCAGTTCTCCTTCCACTTCACGGATCGACCGTTTGCTCCAGATTGTGCCCCTTACAATCCTCCACAGTTCCACTTCTCATATGTCGCGACTTCCTTCGTCTTAGACTTCGAGGAGTCAATCCTTTCTGAGCTCACCCACGCACCCTTGACGTGATCCTTTTCCAGACCGGATATCCCAGACCAAACTGACGATCAAATAGCAAATCCGAAATCACGTAGTAGAATTCTGTGGCGATCAGCACGGTTCTCGATTCATTCAACAACGACTCGAATCAGGTCTCGAGGAAGAAATCCAAATCGCCCTCGCTGAAATCACCCCAAACTTGTTCGCATTGATGATGGATGTTTTCGGAAATTATGTCGTTCAGAAATTGTTTGAGGTCTGTGATCAGGGCCAGAAGGTCGAGATTGCTGGTAAGATGGAGGGGAATGTGTTCAAACTCTCGATGGAGATGTATGGGTGTAGGGTAAGTTCTCCGTTTCTTGGTTCTTTCCCTCAACTGCTTCTTCCACATTATTTCTCAATCTTCTTTTCGTTCCCCTTGTTGCTTCGTCTTCCTCCCGAAACTTTAGTCACCCTTCTTCCCCCCATTATCTTGAGCGCCAAGTGACCCTTTTCTCTCTCCCCTTCTCGAACTCCCGACCACTACTCTGGCCGTGTCTTCCATGAGATTCCAGCTCTCATGGATTTCCTGTCGGGTCTGCGAAGCAAGACGCTGATGCCAGGTCGTCCAGAAGGCATTCGAGCATGTTCTCAAAGACCAGAGAGACCGACTTGTAGGCGAGCTCAAAGGTCGAGTCGTCGATTGCGTCAGAGACAACAACGGCAATCATGTTATCCAGGTAAGCTACCAGACCCCGCTTCGACCCACATAATCTGATATCCAGCGATTGATCACTTTGGACGGATGCCCTGACTTCGTCTCGCAGTCTTTCTCTACTCACGTCGCCGAGCTCGCTACTCACCCGTACGGTTGTCGAGTCTTGCAAAAGACTTTCGAATGTCTACCCTCTGAACAGACTAGGGATCTTCTCGAGGAGATGCACGATGGTATTATCCGGTTCACTAATGATTCGTTTGGAAGTGAGTCCTAACGCTCTGTGTGTAGAAGGTGGGGCTGATCAAAGACTACGTGGTTCAGAGTATGATCACTTCGACCACTTCAGAAGATCGATCTCGAGTCATCGAAGCTTTCAAAGGTCACCTCCAAGATAGTGCGTTCCTCCCTTCACTTTCTATGATCTTACGGCTGATTTGTAGTGGCTCGACACAAGTTTGCCTCGAATGTTATCGAGAAAGCACTCCAGCATGGTGATCGACACGAGAGGGAACGAATGATTAATGAGCTTATCGGAGAGCAAGCAGACGGGTCTAATCAGGTGTATAAGCTTCTCAAGGATGCTTATGGCAATTTCCCCATTCAGGTCAGCTCTTTCCTTTCTGTAATTGGATGAGCTGATGAGCAGACTGCATTGAAAGTCGCAGAACCGGCTCAACGAGACAAGGTACGCTGAACTTCAGACACAATGAGACTGATGGATAGCTTTTGGGCATGATCCGAGCTGCTCTTCCTCAATTACGAAACACTCCAGTCGGCAAACGTCTCGAAACGAAATTGAACGAGATTGACGGTCTTGGAGATCAAGATGGATCCCACACTGAGGGAGACGAACACTTCGCTCCGTTTCACCCTTCAGCTTCCAGCTCACCTTCCGCCTCAGACGTCCTGAGCGGTGAAGATACTTCCTTGACTGAAGATACCGGAGTCACTTCCTCCGATGCTGATTTGTATTCTCCCGAAAGTGAAACCAAAAGTGTTCACGGCAAGTTTAGTGGTGGAGTCATTGAGGGTAATGGGAGTGTGAAGAAGAACTACTCGCAGAGTAGGAGGGAGAATGAGGAGTTGGAGAGCTTGTTGCAGTAGAAGTAGAAGTAGATGCACTACTAGTGGAGTTGAAGTGGGGTAGATACGATATATATATGATACTATCTTTTTATTGCTGTTTTACATGCAAAAGCTTGTTTCCAACGATGGTTGGTTGATCGTCAAGCCAAGAGGTGAGGGTTGCGTGAACATCGGCGTTAAGTAGAAGTTGGTTCAACGCGCGACAGGATCAGTCAACTCCCGACTCGCCACACTCGGAGATAACCTGTTTTCCCGGGATAGCGGAATCTAATTCTCGTTTCTAACGACTGCATACATCTTACAGAGAGGAAGCAAGCTGAATTCTGCACATCAATCAAGTACGTTAGGACGACTATACAACAACAACATCAGCTAACCTATCAGTATGGCTGTCGGCAAAAACAAGAGGCTATCGAAAGGAAAGAAGGGAATCAAGAGGGTTCGTGCGACGTTTGTTTATAGCAGGGCAATATCAGCTGACCTATCTAGAAGGTCGTCGACCCCTTCACAAGGAAGGGTGAGTTATATTGGAGCCGATGATGGCGATGGAGAGGATAAGGATGTCAAGCTGACCACATGCTTCTCTCTCGACTCTGCCAATTACATTCACATTCGCATATACTCATTATTTCGTTCTTCATCGAATACGCCCGTGAATTTACATATCATTTCGCCATGGCCAAAACTTTCGAAATACTTGATCCCACTACACAGACTGGTACGACATCAAGGCTCCCTCTTTCTTCGAGAAGCGAGATGTCGGAAAGACCCTCGTCAACCGATCTCAGGGATTGAGTGAGTCTCTTTGGAATGGGATGGAAGAATATATGGAAGCTGATGCGGTTTCCAGAGAACGCCAACGACTCCCTCAAGGGCCGAGTTCTAGAGGTCTCTCTTGCCGATCTACAAAACGACCCCGAGCAGGGTTTCAGGAAGATCAAGCTTAGGGTCGAGGATGTTGCCGTTAGTCCCTCCCCATATCGTTCATGGGCAGTAGCTGACTTGTATAGGGAAAGAACTGCCTAACCTCGTTTTACGGTATGGACTTCACCACCGACAAGCTACGATCTATTGTCCGAAAATGGCAAACACTCATCGAGGCTTACGTCGATGTCAACACCACTGATGGTTACCGACTCCGACTATTCTCTATTGGTTTCACCAAGCGAGCCGCCAACCAGGTCAAGAAGACCACCTACGCTCAGTCCTCTCAGGTCAAGGCCATCCGTGGCAAGATGACCGAGATCATGCGTCGTGAGGCCGAGGGATCCGAGTTGAAGGAGTTGGTTGCCAAGTTCGTTCCCGAGTCCATTGGTCGAGAGATCGAGAAAGCCACCAAGGTAAGCTATTCTGACTTGTTCATGATTGTCGCAGTCGCTGATAAAACAGGGTATCTACCCATTGCACAACGTCTACGTCCGAAAGGTCAAGATCCTCCGAACCCCTAAACTCGACATGTCGAAACTCCTCGAAGCTCACGGTGAGGCTATGGATGTCAACACTGGCTCCAAGGTCGTCAAGAGCGGTGACTTTGTCGAGCCCGAGGTTTTGGCTTCGGTCTAAGTTAGAGGCTTTGCTTGGGCATGTATTTTATGGCAAACGCAAGCAGGACTGGATGCAGCATAATACTATGATTTCGGCGGTGCTCAGCCGTGCACTAAAGAGTCTGCATGGGCGGGTCTGAGAAACAGGCAATAAACACTGATAAGAATTGAGATGCGCTGTGATCCACCGAGGCCAGCTGAACATCATGCAGAGCTCAAATGCATGCCTGACTCGGATACGCTTGGAGTCCGGCGTAGAATGCCGAGTAATTCTTATGTTTGGTCGCGTCTTCAGGCACAGCGGTGTTTATTGAAACGCGACTTGGTAGATGGTTACTTACTATACTTGTTATACTGTCTAGACCACTAACAACTCTCGCATACACAGATACCTGTCATAGGATCAGATACACACTCTCATCCAACTCGTATATCCATATACCACCTTCTCTCGCCCTCAGCTCCCATGGCAATCCAGCCAATGTACGACCTTCAAGCTCAAGCTCAAGCCATGACCGCCTCTTCTTCTGCTACCCAGAGTGAATTCACTCAGTCTGTGATCACCCCTCCGACCACATCTACTGTATCAGGATTCGAATTCGATCCATTGGCAGCATCGTTTGCAAACATGGGTTTCCCTCAGAGTCAAAATGGGATCCCAGGCTCTCCATTCGATTTTGTCGGTCCTCTTGTATGTCTGCATTCGAGGAACACGATCTAGTGCTGATAGCAGAATGTCCCTGTATTCAATTCCACTAGGATGACTGGGAATTATGGTCCTGCTGCTGCTGGAGCCGCTGTTAGGAATTGCAATAATCCTTATGCTCGGACCATCTATATCGGTGGCTTTCCTGAAGGTCCGTTCTCACTGCTCCCCGTCTGAGCGGGATCATCACTGATCTACAGGAACCGACGTCGACCAAGTCCTCAGCCTGGTCCATTTCGGCCCATTAGAAGAGATCAAAGTGCCAAAAAACGGTCAATGCCTATTCATCTCTTTCCTCAATGGTGCAGTTGCCGCCGCCTTCTTAGCCGATGCACACGTCAAGAAAATCGCAGTAAGAGGGAACGCCTTACACGTCAACATGGCTCGAGAACAACCATGGATGAACAGAGAAGTAGTCAATGCGGTCATGAACCAGGAAGCTACTCGGACAGTCTATATCCCCAATATCGATCCGGAAATGAGCGAAGATGAGATTTCACAGGAAATGAGGGCGTTCGGGGATGTGGATATTGTCAAGGTTGTTAGGAATCAGCAGAACGCCTTTGTGCATTTCTTCAGTATCAGGAAGGCTATGGAGGTGGTCGATCGTTTGAGAAAGTCGGGCAAATATTGCAGGGACGGCAAACAGGTCGGATTCGGAAAGGTGCGTAAAGTGACTTGACGCGTCGCGAGAAGGCGTCTAGTGATCTACCTTGTGAAGTACTGATACCCAGGACCGATGCGCGTTTGTGCCCAAGACCCAAGCCAACAATGTCGAAATCACTATGCGACAAGCATGTATGGCTGCCGAGGCTGAAATTGGTCGTGCTCACTTTGGTAACATGTACTCGTCCGATATGGCAAAGTACAATAACCCACCGTCATTCAACCCACTGTGGTCTAGGCCAAGTCCATTCGGTACACCAAACGTCAACATGGGTGGTATGTCCGGGCAGGATAACTCGTTCGGTACTCCCAAAAGATCTGTCTTTTTGGGTAATATCCCCGAATCGGCGACACACGAGGATCTATGTAATGTAATTCGAGGAGGTAATCTCGAGCACCTCCGATATCTCCCTGCTAAGCAATGTGCTGTATGTCCTATACCAGTACTCGTAAATTTAGCTCATTCCAGTTCGCAACATTCGTAGACCCAGCCTGCGCAGCTATATTCCACAACGCAGCCCAAGCCCAGGGTGTAGTCGTCAAAGGGTTCCGCTTGAGGGTGGGATGGGGAACGAGGGATACTCGCGAAGAGTCAACACCGGCGATCACGAATAACAAGAATGCTACCCGAAACGTCTATGTTGGGGGCATCAAGGATTTCGAGCTGTTCACCGAAGAGAAATTGAGGAGTGATTTCAGTGTTTATGGAGAGGTTGAAATGATCAATTTCTTGAAAGAGAAAGCGGCTGCTTTTGTTAATTTGTATGTCAGCCTCTTAAACTCTATCCTTCTTGGCTGACCATGAAGCACCTCGATCCCTGCGGCCATCAAAGCAATTGAACGGATTCCATCCGAGAATCCCGATTATACAGGTCTAAACTTAAATCACGGTAAAGACAGATGTGCAGGTCCCCCAAGGGAATTCAGGCATTTCTCAAAGTATGTTCCAGCCCTTTCATGGATGTACGGCGCTGATCAAGCAGTAGACCAGCCTCTGTCCGACCAGAGTCCATGCGAAATGGAGAAACTTCTCCAAGTGATCCTGATGCTACTCCCGTTGCCCCTGGACCTGGACCTGGACGAGTAGAGCAGGCGGAGATGGTACCCGCCAATTAATCGATTCCTTTATCTTTACTTGAATTTCGGTTTCGATTTTGCTCGCTCCCTTTGCCTCTACCGGACGGCTCGGTCCCTGGCAGTGTATCTAGATGATTCAATTGTTCACACAATTAGTGTAATATGTATGACTTTAACTCCGACCCCCTAGATCTAAACTCCGAAGAATACCACTAAATCGCATGTTGCATACACTACGTCCATACTCTATCCGAGAAGATACCTTACGAGCCTCTGACTCTTAACGTATCAGATTTCTCTAGTTCCTTATCCGCCTTTTCAAGGACGAGTTCTGGAACTTCCATATCTGCCGCATGCTGATTCGTTCCAGGTAGAACCAGTGGTGAATTCTCCATATCCTTATCATTCGGTGAGGCGGGTTCAGTCCATGGTGAAGCGTTCGTTGATGGACCACTAAGTGATCCAGTCGCCGAAGCGAGTTCCATCTCTTTACGCAGTTTCTCCAGTTCTTTCTCGAATCTAGGATTAGCTGAGCTCTTCGGGGTGGACGTGTCAGGGGGCAGAGAGGAGATGGCAAAGACGTACTTTCGACCAAAGACTTCGACGTAGAATGAAGCGCCGTTCCACGCCGATACGGCGAAGATGACCACTAGGAATACATGACTTGCCCTTGCGCTGTTGATGAACAGAGCAGCTGCGGGGATCATGAATACCACGCTGTAGACTGCTAATCAGCTTACATCACTACGTGATGGAGGCACTGACTGAGTTGAAAGAAGATGAACCATAGTTCTCGGTGATTTGCCCTGATACCTCGCAACAGCTTTCCAATTGGCCCTTTCTTGTCATTTAGCATGCTAAATTGTCAGCTTATCGGCTCACTCAATACTCTGACATAGACACACTAATGGAACGAAGTTTGACGTTGTCCGGAAGCGATCTTCTCTCCTCTGTCTAGCGAGATGAACTTGTAGTATGCGCCTTGCCACAATATATCTAACATTAGCCCTTGTCGATGTGGTAGTACATACACGGCACTGCAGCGAGAATGATCATTTGATACCATGTGTATTCCGAAAGACCGGCTAAGCCCGGATATTTCTCCTCAGCATTGGGTAGCGTATGACTTATGGTTAGCTTCTCAGTTTGCATGGTCAGGCTACCGGAAGCTTACCGGATAATCGTGAGGACTGTCGGTGGATACATGTGGATGAAGAGACTGGTGACTTTATCCAGGGAGTGAAAGACAAGCGAGTTTCGCCAGGTGATAATGGCGCTAGCCAGTGGACCTACCATAAGCACTTATCTCCAGACACCCGAAAGACATACCAAGGGTCAAGAGGTAACATCCGATAAACAGTTTTGTCGAGCTAGGAAATACCCATATCCAGAGTAAATCAAGGACATTGACAAAGTAGCACATACTACATCATCAGCTCCGCCCTCGTGAAGATACAAGTGGATGTAAACGTACTCGAAAAGGAAATAATGGAATTGTTTGCGCTTGTATATCCATATTCTCGACGGAAGATAGAAAGCGGATTGAGCAGTATATGCGAATGGAAGCCATTCGGGGGCCATCCCATATAAGAGGCAGGTGAAAGTCAGAGACATGACTCCGAATAGGAAGGCTACAAATGAGCTGGATCCACAGAGTTCAAGGAAGGTAACATACAGACTTTCTCTCTTGTCCTGACTATTTGGGCTGATCTCCATGATGAAGATAGATGAGTGACTTTGGCAGCGAGCTGATGGTCAGTCGTCACTCGCATGATAGTGGTAGGAAGATCAAGCCCACTTTGACTTTGATGCGATCCACTTCGCGCTCTACATCCTGCTTGTACCTCCCACGTCTTCTACTCTCTGCATTACCCTCTTCTCCTTCACGTTCTCCCTCATCATATTCCATAGAAGTAGCTCCGACTTTCGGTGTCCTCAAGCCCTTTGGAATGAGCTCAACAGCCCTAGATCTCAGTCTTGCAGATTGTTCCTTCAGTCGACGGTTGAACAGGTCCAACCGGGAGTCTGACATGAGCCCCACTCTCACCAAGGATATCAACACCACAGCTCACCAAAGAACGTCTCAGCCACATCTATTGCATCAGCTCCGATTATATCGATGGATCAAGGCAAGCATACCAATCAAGGTCAAAGCACCTCCACCCCATTCTTCTCCATATCTATCAAATCCCTGTCGTCCAAGGAAAGACGAAACAGAGCTAGACCGCGACATACTTGGTCGAACGGGGTATGTAGGTTCATAGTCACTCTTTGTGGGTGATCTATATTCTTCCATCCTGCTTGTCGTGGCTGTCTTGTGTGTAAATGACGCTCTTTGGGGCTGTATAGACAAAACAGGATGATTAGGATTGATATGAGACGCGCCGGAACGTTGATGACGCACTACTCGAGAAACGTGGATGAGATAGTGGCGGTGGCGAACAGGACTCGGCATGCCGCTTGAACGACGGTAGCCTGAAAATCATGCATGGCAATACACAGAGAAGCCAGACCTTCTCCTCCTCTGACATCCAGCCCAGCTCCCATTATGGGACCCTTGAGGAAACGGAAGACAAAGGTAGCAAGCAAAATGGATCACAGTGAAATTGGAAATCAATTGGTCGCCTTGCGATGCACTCAGTCGTTGCTCCCAGTGTGCCCAGTTACGTACTAGAATCAGATGAATGGTGGCATCATGAAAGGGTCACAAGTCGATGGTGTTCGGGAATCAGGCGTATATGAGGAGAGACTCAATCTCGTTGCCGCCCCTTCCGCCCCTACTATATTTCACCTTCAAGCTTGCAAGCACCCGCCAGACCATCTACTGATTGACATAGCAGACGAGATTCACGAAAAGCTACACCAAGATGAGTTCGCATGCTCCTCCCACGACTGTCGACGACAGGACTGTTGTCATCAGCCCCACTGAGGGAGGGACTGCAGTGGACCGCCTCGTCACAGAGATCACAGGGATGTACGAAAATACTGCCAAAGATCAAATCCGGTCTGAAAACCTTTACCTGCCGACGCTTCTGGGAATCGATCTGAAGAACAAGACTACGGCGCTACGATCCGAGCTTACCAAAAGCTTTCTTTCGAAATGGCCGGTTGGAACATCGCAGCACGAGGGATCCAATGCTCCAGCTGTGGCCTTTGACCAAGTTACATGCGAATTGAGTCGCGCCACGAACCCTCCTGACCCATCTCGCGTTTTTATAGAGTTCGAGGTTCTCCAAAGGGACACCAACGACTCTACCGGGTGCACCACACGACACCCCCGCTCACATGCGTATATGGCCATGCAATACGGAGGGGGATATTGGAAGGAGCTGACGTATGTAGAGAGGACTGTGTATTGAGCCTATAAGCTTTGATCGAGCCAAGAACACCAGTGTTTGTACGTACTTGAAGTGCATGTATATGTCATTAAGTTGATCATGGTAAAGAACCCATGGGACCTATTGTTCTATCCACGTTTCAATGTCATTTCGGCTAGTACTGGTGTCTGACTGGTCTCCTTGTGGACGTGACATGAACGCAGATTGACGTAGTGGAGGAATCTTGAGGTGACCACTCGGGCTACGAGGACACAGCTTTCGACTACGATTTCAAGCGGTTCCTCAGCTCAAGTAGAAGGCGACGATGACTGTCAATGATGGACGACATCCCCAGGGCGATAACATGTACGATCAACGACCATCACAAAAAGCGAAGTCTTCTTCGTGATGAGGAAGACGGATAGATAGAAGAATCGAGTGATGAATACCTACAGTCGGATTTCGATACTTTCCGTTAGCGAGAACGAGGATAGGCGATGTGCCATTCAACGATCGCAAGTGTATATCTACATGCATGCACACTCATGCCTGAGCGATATGGTTGTAAGGGATGGAAATCTGGATGGTCATGCGAAAGGACTTTTCTCCCGTATCCTGCCCCCAATTTTGTAGAAAATGAATGGCAGCGGTGTCGCCAGGAAGAGCAACCCGGCGAGTAGACATGTTCCCCCGACCGCACCTAGGCGTTCATACATCTGTCTTCCAAATCTATCATCATCAGCTTGTTCCTCTATGAATAGTCGTACAATGGGAAACCAGCTGCGAATGCTGATCGCAAGAAACTGTTTGAAGCCAATGCGGAAGCAGCTACAGGTCGATATGCGCTACTCGTCAGCCTATCCCCCTTCGACAAGTGGTTTGGGGGAGACTTACTCGACCAAGTAAGTGAAAGTACTGGTATATGCAAATACCATGCCTATCCCGAAGAATGATGATCCTAGGATTGGGATAATCCAAGGTACATTTTGAAATGAGGTGAGACCAAAGAGGAGTAGGCCTAGTGGAGCCAAGACGGCGCCGTAGAATCCTGGGATCAGGCGGGCTTCAGCTGGAACACCATTTGGATGCTTCAGAGCTAATCGACGGTATTGCCTGAATATCAGCTACACACCAGGAACAAGGTGATTGAAATACTTGTTGAATAGTGGCTGACAGCAGACTGCCACGACCTGACCGAAGCCAATACCGAGGAAAGCGAGGCCAGTCTGCTGGAGTGTACTAGACAATCAGCTACGATATTGCAGAGGCGCATAGCTAACTTACAAGCCGTATTGCGTTTCAAACACAAAAGGTACCCCACCGAAAGACAGATAGAGGATACCAAGAATGAGCGCGCTCCACATATCGAGGAACAGGACCATCAATTGCGTAGTGAGCAGAACTCATGTTCAGCTGCAACCTTCTATGGCAAAATCAACTAAACTTACTGAACGGTGTCTTGATGCTCTTCTGTAGAGCTGCCATGAACGACCGTTCAGCAGGGTCCATCGGCGCTTTCCACCGCTCGTCACCCGTATCTCTTCTCTTACTGTCCATCAGCATTGCGTACATGACATGCATTGCACTCACCTGGCAGCTTTCATCTTCAACAGCTGGGGATCAAAAGTCTCCGGCACGAAAACCAAGATGAGTGATAACATGACGGCAGCCCAGATGATGACGACGTAGAATGTCCAGTGCCAATTCGTATTCTGATTGATGAAACCCGCTATCAGCGGTCCTAGTACTGGACCTAGAAAGGGCGCTACCAAGAGTCAGCTTGTACTATGCAGAGCCTTTCGTCAAACATATTCACCTGCCGAGAAGATCATCATTGGGCTAGGCGTCAATAGGTACACTCTCTTTCAGAAGGCAATGACATACGTAGCGACATTCTCGTTCTTAAACACATCGGAAATGGCTCCTCCTGATACTGATAAGAAAGCGGATCCGGCGAATCCAGTCAGAAATCGGAAAATCATATGTACCGCTACATTGTTTGCTAGTTTATCAGCTGAGATCACAGACATGTTCATGAAAGCTGACCGAATGCAACTGGGAAGTTGAGAACTACAGCATCAGCTGAGCACATGAGGATCGGCGGGACGTACGGAAGAAACATGCAAAACTGCCATGAAGCACTTTCTGCCTCCCGATGAATTCTGATATTGGCCCCAAGAACACTGTCATGTCAGCCTGGGGAGCCTGTCTTCTCCGGTCGATACTCACTGGGGCCAACACCCAGACCAGCTACGAACAGCTGATTTGATCAGGTTTTCACTCAAGAGAATGGACTCGACATACCGATATCGTTAGAGTCGCTACTAGCCTGCTGATCCCGTATTCCTCTGTCATTCCAGCGTAAGTCGATCCTGCCATACTAGAGCAGCATGTTACACAAATGCATGATCCGGCCAAAGTAAATGTCATCGCCCTGACATGTCAGCCCACCTGACCCTAGGCTAGTACCCACTCCTGATGGGACATACCATTTCCGCCAAGAAGGCGTATTTAATGGACATCCAGGATCATCCGGTCCATCCCATTTCACTACCCAATCCTCTTTCTCCTTGTCTCCTTCATCATTTGCGCTGCTTTCTGGAGGCTGATTTGATCTCGATTGCGTCCTCTGACCCGCCTTCTCCTGCGATATTACGGTCCCCCGCTCTGGGTCTGGGAGACGACCAGTCGATGTCCGAGAGTCTCCCTCTGCGTCCGACCGAAAGATGGTAGACGTCGGCGACGGGCTCGCTGTTGACGGCCCAGCCGATTCTGGTCCCGCCATGATAATCTATATGTGCGATGGCGCCGTAGACGTGTGCTTAGAGGTGTACACCAAAATGTCTAGTCCGGTGAATTCGGACTCGGGTGTGTATGCTGACCGGGTCGAAGTGATGCGTAAACTGTGCTTTGCTGTCGATACAAAGAGCAAAGGTTGTCTATGATACAAGTGGGTGACTGGATACCTTTATACGATTTTGGATTGACGGGTCTTATGTCAGTGCCGAGTGATTACAGTAGTAACTCCGGGTGATCAATCAAGGCTGAAATATCTACACCTCCACCGGACGTTTGCGGCCGTAAATAGTAGTGATGAGTCTGTCCGCTGCATTGTGCGTCTATAGTGGCCTGTATGGGTTGTCTGCTGACGACTTTACATGCATGGACTTATGAAGCGGCTTAGGTGCTGCTTTCTACCTCGACAACCACTTTCCCAACCGACCTAGCCGTTTCAAGACGCTCATAAGCTTTCTTTGCATCCTACACCATCAGCAACGCCCCTTTATGGTCAAGAGGAAACCTACCTCAAATTTGAATGTGGAATCAATCACAACCTTCCTAGCGGCTGCATAGAAATCTGGGATAGTTGAGAATTGCTCGGTGCTGGGACTACAAATGTATACTTCGTATCGCCTGTTGACGATCAAAGACCTGAATGGGGTCCACCTCGGTAAATAGTTGTGTAGTCTACCTCGGTAGTATCGGACATTCTGAATTGGATGTGTGAGCTGTACATCAGCTTGTTTCGCTATTCCAGAGCAATGACTCACATAGGTGAATGGTCCTCCCATCGAATCTCTGCTGGTTTCTGCAAGTCAACGTTGAAGATAGTAGCAAACGTTTGATAGACCTACTATCTCCGACGATGGTGATGTAGTGACCTAAATGAGGGGCTTTTGGGTCATCGAGAACCAAGTGGTCCATATAGGGTAGGAGGTCCTTCCCTCCCACGCAATCGAGAACAACGGCGTAAGGAGCATACTGCGACATCAAAGCCCGCTCGACTACACTCTCTGTCGTGTAATCGATGACCTGTCAATCAGTCCCTCCAGCTTTTCCAATACTGGTATCATGATCCAAGGGAGACACACCTCATCTGCACCTTGGCTTTTGACAAACTCCACATTTCTTCCTGAACAAGTAGTAACCACCTTCAACCCCATCTTTTTCGCTAGCTGAATAGCGACATTCCCAGTCCCGCTCGATCCACCCAAAATCAGGACTGATCTAGTGTCCCTCTCTGGTTCGGGATTAAATGGCAGTTGTCCTACCTCGACTAGTGCTCCGTAGACTGTAGAGTACACCAGTGGAATGGCTGCGGCTTCGTTCCACGACATGCCGGAAGGTTTGGGCGCGATGGCCGACGAAGATGGCACCTTGAGGTATTGTTGAAGTGTACCGTTTCCTGTCATCTCAGCCTCCAATCCTAGGACTCGAGTGGACGATCTATCTCACCTCCAGTGATATCCATATTCATGCCGTGGACTTCCTGGCCTACAGTCCACTTCGCGTTCTTTCCAGCAGAGTGAATAACTCCAGCGTAATCCGCACCTGGAATAACGGACTTTCCACCACTAAGCTGAACCCCTAATTTCTTCATGTAGTCCGGTGTGAGCTGTGCTCTATCTATCAGCTTCCAGAAGTCACACCCAGCTAGGCCGACTGACACCTGCTCATCGACTGGATTGAGAGCCATGGATTTGATCTTGATGACTACCTCATCGTCTCCTGCTTCTGGAATGGGGTTAGTCACCGGTTCCAAAGTTCCCGACAGTCTGCCTGTCTTTGTATATCCGTATGCTTTGTTGCTCATGGTGAGTAGACTTGTCTTGACTGTGGATAGTTGAAGGGTTGATCGGCCGGGATGTTCTGCTCAAGACATAACAGACCCCGACAACCTCCACCTTGAAATGACTAATGGATGTTGCCGAGATGATTCGCTTACTCCGTTCCCCGCGCCGAGTCTCGACAGTAGTAACGAGATATGCAGGATGCAGAATAGTAGAATGCATGATTGATGCGATATTGAACATTGATGCTAAGCCCTATGAGGCGACTCTACTTCTCACAAATATACCACAGATAACACAATGAAATCCCTAATCAATCTTTGTTGGCTTGATTGCCAAAGCGGGAGTAGGTCCATCCTCGGAAGGGCCGGCTACCTTCTTAGCCTGTTTGTCTAGCTTCTCCGCGATATATTCATCCATCTCATCTGCGTGGCCGCTACAATGTCAGCTGGATACAAGTAAAAAAGCTGAGGGCAAGTGGACTTACAATGGCCTTGGACCAAGCAGGTTCCTCATATCTTCTCGAGTAATGACCTCCTTGTCCAATAGCAACTTGGCGACCTTGACAACATCCTCCTTGTGTTTGGTCAACAACTCTGTCGTACGCCTATGCGCATCCTTGACCATGTTGTGTACAGCTCGATCAAGGGACTGGGCAGTAGCCTCCGAAAATGGCTTCTGGAAACCCTCACCCTGCTGATCACGGTTTCCGTATGAAATGGGTCCGATTTCGGGGTTCATACCGTAATTGGCGCAAGCCTCGAATGCCATCTTGGTGATCTTCTGCAAATCGTCCTGAGCACCGGTGGTAATGACGGGGAAGAAGATTTCCTCAGATACTCGACCACCGAGGGTCATGCACATTCGGTCAATGAGCTGTTCGGTCGAGAATAGGAATCGCTCTTTTGGGAGGTACTGATCGTCAGCTAGTTGCCACGCGTAACGGAGTAAGTCGAAGCTTACCTGGGCGTAACCTAGCGCGCCGACACCACGGGGAATGATCGAGACCTTGAGCAAAGGGTCGGCGTGCTCGAGGTACCAACCACAGACAGCATGTCCAGCCTCATGGTAGGCTACCGTCTTCTTCTCCTCTTTACCAAGAACCCTCGACTTCCTCTCCAGACCAGCAATGACTCGCTCGATGGCACCATCGAAATCCTCCTCGGTGACACTGTCTCCACCACGTCGAGCAGCACGTAGTGCACCCTCATTACATACATTGGCGATATCAGCTCCCGAGAACCCTGGCGTTAGAAGAGCGAGCTTCTCGGCGATATCTTCCATCGAAAGCTCGGTCGATATCGTGATGGGTCCAAGGTGGACCTTGAAGATCTGTCGTCGACCTCCAATGTCCGGTCGATCAATGGCGATATGTCGATCGAATCGACCAGGTCGCATCAAGGCACTATCCAAAACATCCGCTCGATTCGTACCAGCCAACACAACGACATGCTCGGCTGTACCGAAACCGTCCATCTCGACTAGCAGTTGATTGAGTGTCGATTCTCGTTCATCGTTTCCACCGAAACTTCCGCCTTTTCCACGAGCTTTACCAATAGCATCGATTTCATCGACGAAAATAATACAAGGGGCATTCTTCTTGGCGTTGGCGAATAGATCTCGTACTCGGGAGGGACCGACACCAACGAACATCTCGACGAACTCGGATCCGGATACCGACAAGAAAGGTACACCAGCTTCACCAGCGGTGGCCTTGGCCAGCAGGGTCTTACCGGTACCGGGTGGACCGGACAGGATCGCACCTCGAGGGATCTTGGCTCCGAGCTTCTCGTACTTTGTGGGCTCCTTCAGGAACTTGACAAACTCCATGATTTCCTGGCAATCAGCTTGGTCTCATGAACAGCGTAAAAGAGCTCACCTCCTTGGCCTCATCCATTCCAGCGACATCCTTAAACTTGACACCAACAGCATCCTCCTTGTTGAACATTTTGGCCTTACTCTTGCCAACACCAAAGATACCTCCACCAGGTCCACCGCCACCCATTGCCGATCCACCTCGCTTGGCCATCCATAATATCAGACCACCGATGAGCAGTGTAGGTGCAAAGTGCATGATAGTCTGGAAAGTCGAGATCTCTTCCCTGTATGATACTGGTATTCTCTCGGCAGGAGGAATGCCTAGTTCATCCTGTGTAGAGATGAGAAGGGATTCGAACGATTCAAGAGAACCGATGGTGAATTGATATGGTGCTGGACCGTGGGATGGGGACGGTAGTGATGAGCCACCGTTGGGTGTGGAATCGGTAGAATTGTTGTTGGGAATAGGGTTGTGCAGGTGTACTCGAACCTTTGTGCGGTTGATGACTTCTAACGATGATACTAGGCCTCGGGAAAGTAGCGAGTTTCGGCTGGACAATCAGCAATCGCTCACTCGTTCCAAGCATATTCACTCACAACTCTTGCCATGTGATCTCTCTCGTACGTGTCTCACCAGGTGCTGAAAGGGTATATAATGTGTATCTGCAGGTCAGAGAACCATCTCCGATCCCGATCGATTTCCACTCACGCAAGTACAGCCAGCAACAGCTGATTGGGAGTCATACCCCACTGATTAGGTCCACCTGCACCTCCGCCACCTCCCGATCCACCTCCACCACCCGTAGCAGCTTTCTTTCCAGTCAAACCACCCATCATCTGCTCACTTAATTTCGGCCGTCTCTCCTTGAATGACTTCTCCTGTGTTTCCTCCCCGGGCTTCTCTAAACCCTCCTCGCCACCTGGGAGTTTGACATCAGGTGTTTTTGGCTGCGACGGTCCTGAAGGTGGTTCGGATCCAGGTACTTTGGGTGCTACTGTCGTTCCGCCTTTCTTGTCTGATCCGCCAAATAGACCCTCTAGCCCAGCAGGTGGCGGAGGGTTCGAAGGTGGTTTTGATGGAGTTGCGTACGATCGGCTGAATTGAGATAGGGATTGGACTGGGCGTAAAGATCGAACAGATCGTGGTGGTAGTGCACGTAAAGCGAGTCGGAAAGACATGGCGAAGCGATCGTATCGGAGTAGAGGCTGGTAATAGGAAAAGGGACCGGTGGAGGGTGTAATGCGCAATCGATGCGCTGTATTGAAAGCTCTGAGAGTACAGAGGCTTGCCTATATGTAGATTAAGATTGCTTGTAAGAATGACGGTAGAATCGACCTGTCGATCTTGTCGATAAACTCTCGCCGCCGGGCAGTCGTAAGTGTAGACTTTGGGTTACTTTGGTTCCGTTACCCCGCACTATCGCTTATAGTACCCCACATCCACCTTTAAGAGTGGGTCAAATGCTTGGCTATAGGCTATATCCTACCGTCTATACACACCAGACAGCAGTCACAATGCTGCCCTTCTTGCTGCTGGCAGCACTCCCACTCCTCACTTTGACAGCTGGGGTAAAGCATGAGGATTTTAAAACATGTTCCCAATCATCCTTCTGTCGTCGACTTCGATCTATTGGTACTCGACAATCCGAATCACCTAAAACATTCACGTCACCTTACTCCCTCGGTGGACCTGTCGCTGCATCTCCAGGAGGAGCGTCTTGGATCTGGCCATTACATTCAGGGTTGTACGCCGACATCAGCTTCGAGCTCAGAGTCGACGTTCTGAGTGAAGGAGATGGGATTGTGAGGATACGAGCGGACGAAGTGGACTCGTCAACACCTTGGAAGAGGTATAATGAAACTGCCAAATGGGCTTTGATCAATGAGAATCCTCAAATCTCATCGTCCTCGGCAATCAATCTATCAACCTCGAAGGGAGTCGATACGATCACCTACAATGATGGACTTGAACTGAAGATTGAACGATCACCATTCAAGCTCACTCAGCTTCGAAATGGGAAACCTGAAATTGTCCTGAATGACCGATCCCTATTTCACATGGAGCATTTTAGGATCAAAGAGCTTGAGAAACAGGAGGAAACATTGAGCGAGGGAGAGCAAGTGGTGCTCAAAGGAGGGGAAATGGACAGGAGCTGGTTCGAGGAGCATGACAAGGATATGTTCGAGGAGAGGTTCAGGACATGGACTGATTCAAAACCAAAGGGTAAGCTCATCCATCTGTCTATCTATCAGATAGTGTTGTACAGCTTATACTCCAGGACCTGAGGGACTGAGTATCGACTTGACCTTCCCTGGTGTTCAGCATGTCTACGGTTTACCCGAACATGCTTCTCCCCTCTCTCTACCCGACACTATTGGTGCAAATCAGAAATACGTGGACCCATACAGACTATTCAACGTCGATATCTTTGAATACCTAGCCGACTCGCCAATGTCGCTCTATGGTGCCATCCCCCTCCTGCACGCCCACTCGCCATCACATTCCGTCGGAGTGCTCAACCTGGTCGGATCAGAGACTTGGGTGGATGTCCTTCATGAAAGCTCTGGAGTCAAGACTCATTGGATGTCGGAATCTGGTATTCTCGATCTACTACTCTTACCAGGTCCAAAACCAGATCAGCTATTCGAACAGTACGCGATCCTCACTGGCCCTACGCCATTACCACCACAATGGTCGACCGCATACCACCAATGCCGATGGAACTACGTTGATGAGGCGGACGTACTTGAAGTAGACGCCAAATTCGATGAATATGACATTCCGCTCGATGTCACTTGGCTAGATGTCGAGTACACCACGGATAGAAGGTACTTTGACTGGAATCGTGCTTTATTCCCTGATCCAGTAAGGATGTTAGAAGCAGTCGGCAAAAAGTTCAGAAAGGTACGTCCGGGTCGCAACTCGAACCAAGTAAAGCTGATGAGGAGATGGTAGCGATTGTAGACCCACACGTCAAACGAACAGACGATTACAGAATTTACTCCGATGCTAAAGAACTGGATGTCTTGGTTAGAAGGGCGGACGGAAGTGAATTCGAAGGATGGTGTTGGCCTGGAAGTAGTGTGTGGGTCGACTTTTTCAATCCGAAAAGTTGGGACTGGTGGACTAGAATGTTCAAGATGGATGTGTGGACTGTAAGCTCGCTTCCTATTGCCGCTGTTAATTGAGCTGACCACAAGGAATCGGCTTCAAATCTGTATATCTGGAACGATATGAACGAGGTGAGTTCGTCAGACTGCCAAAAGTAATTAGCTGACAATAGCCATCGGTGTTTAACGGGCCAGAGATCACCGTGCCAAAAGACACCTTGTTCTACGGAGGCTGGGAGAATCGTGATATCCACAATATCAACGGGATGCTCTTCGTCAGTTGTTGATCTCCGCGCGAGTAGACTATCTGGAGCTGATAACCAGCACAACCAAACTGCTCAAGCTCTGATCAATCGTGAGGAAACGCCTAAGAGGCCATTCGTGCTTTCTCGGGCATTCTTTGCAGGCTCGCAGCGATTTGGCGCTATCTGGTACGATCCCGCCCTTCGACCTAGTGTTTAAGCTAATGTACAGGACCGGCGATAATCTGGGTACTTGGGGTATGTAGCCCCTCATATGACGATAGTCCGCTGACTATTAGAACACCTTGCCGGCGAGACAGCTATGCTCCTATCCCTCAATATCGCCGGCATGTCATTCTCAGGTGGTAAGTTCCCCTTGTCAAGTACACCCTGACGTCCAGCCGACGTCGGTGGGTTCTTTGGTGACCCTACGCCAGAGCTTTTGGTTCGATGGTATCAAGCTGGAGCATTCATGCCTTTCTTCCGAGCCCATGCTCATATCGATACGAAACGTCGTGAACCGTATCTTTACGACGAGCCCATCAGGGGATACCTGAGGGACGCGGTGAGATTGAGATATCAGATGTTGCCTGTTTGGTACAATGCTTTCTATGATGCTAGTGTAGGGGGATATCCTATCATGAGGTATGTTCCTGGTGAACTAGAAGGGACAGGCGCTGATAATAGACCACAATATGCTGTTTTCCCTGGTGATGAGGCTGGATATAATGTGGATGACCAGTACTACATTGGTGACTCTGGATTGCTATTCAAGCCGGTCGTTGCCGAGGGCGCTACTTCTACCGATGTCTACCTCGCGGATGATCAGGTGAGCTCAACGTCCCCCATGGGTCCAAAGCTGACCAATAGCCTTATTACGATTACTTCTCCTCTCAAATGTATCCACGCTCCAAATCCTCTCGATCCGTCTCGATTGATACTCCCCTGTCCTCGTTCCCATTACTCTTGCAAGGCGGACACATTATCCCAATCCGTCAGCGAGTTCGACGATCTTCTCCTCTCATGTGGCAGGATCCTTTCACTTTGATCATCTCACTTAGCAAAGAAGGCACCGCCAGTGGGAAACTTTATCTCGATGATGGGGTTGGATATGATTATCAGAAAGGAGAATACGTATTACGCCAATTCGACTTTTCCAGTGGTACACTTCGATCCTCATCCAGATCGACACCCAGTACCACCACGGCTGGTGATAGTGTAGCGCCATACGATTCACGAAACAATTGGGCTCAGGCAATCGGGCATGTTCGAGTTGAACGAATCGTCATTCTTGGTCTTAGAGGTGAACCCACATCCGTCAAGGTTGGAGGTAAGGCCGACGTAGAATATACATGGGAGAAGGGATTAGCAAGTGATAGTAAAAAAGGAGGAACGGGCAGTCGATTGATTCTCAAAAACCCTGGTGTGAATGTCGTAGAAGATTGGGAGATCAATCTAAATTAGAATCTCAACATAGCTTGAGCTTGATGTATGATGTATGATGCTGCATATCTCCATGTTTTCGTATATTCATGACTAGATGATTCCGCTCTTTCCTCTTCGATCCCTTATTCGGGGATACACCTGTCATATTGAGCTTAACGCGATTATCCGAGTCGGATACCAAGGACAAGACCAGCGAGGAAGGAAGCCCTTTCTGCTTGATTAGTATTCCTCCGCATGCACATCATAAGAGAAGTAATGGGACTGACGCTGGAAGTTGGCGGTAACGAAATCAATGATCCAGTTTCCAGCACCTTTAGCCGTTGGGTGACTGATGACACCTTCAGAATTCTTGGTTCCGAATGTCGTATCGTAGCTGGAAGCGAGTTTCTTCCAATCGACATTAACGAATGATTTAGATGACATGTACTGTTCATTAGGCCTTCCTCGGTCAATAGCGAGAACAAAAGCGACATACCTGAAGTAGAACAAAGACACCACCAAGTAAAAAGGCAATTGCCCTCAATCCCTTCTTCAAGAACACACCCGTACAAATCCCACAAACAGTTCCGAAACCAAGTTGGTATACATCCAGCATACTACTAGGTGGAGCACCTGTATCATGTACCACAGGCCTTGGAGTTCCAGTAGCAGTCGGTGCTACTTCACACAAGACTGGTTTCCTCAATGACTGATATGATAGGAAGGTCAAGCCTAGACCTAGAGAGTAGAGACCGAATCGATTGGAGTTGCCCCGGGGGAGGGTACGTGGGATTGAAATTGCGATGGGGCCATTGTGGAGAGTGCGTCCTCGAGCGACGGCGTTGAATTTGGAGAAAGACCCTTTAGGCAGAGCCGGCCGAGCAGCATTGAGGAGATTCGGGAAGAGCGTTCGAACTGACATCGTGATTGTATGAATGGATGAATGAATAAGTTAAATTAGGATAGTCACCGGTAAGGAATCGGCCCATCTAACATCCCATTCATTTTCAGGCACGAACGAAATGACGCGTCGCTCATTCACTCGACCCCATCTTTGTTTTCACTCCCGAAACATGTAACAATCCCATGGACAACTCTACAAGTGTCGATACCTAATGTGCAGACTGAAAAAGATTGAGTCTCATATGCAATACCGCGAATCGAACGCGGATCTACAGGTTTATATCGATACCTGTCGCTATACCATTAAGCTATATCGCGGATATTTTTTCTGATTTTTGTCTCCTCCCCGAAATCACTTCTCCCGAGGGAGTCATATACCCGTATCGAGCTTCTCTTTTGCACAAACGACACCTCTGAGGTCACGTCAGAGAGCAAGCTGATCAAGAACTTAGTCGGGTAATCGTTGTCGATGCATAAGCAAGTTGATTTATCATTTCAAGCAGACCAACTTTCCCATGTCCTCCATGAGTTCCGACCAGATGGTAAATCCAGCTCCACAATCCATCCGAGTCCACTGCTCCATCAAGATCAATTCCTATAATCAGCCCAAATCCCCGCGAAAAGAAAATAAGACACTCACAGCAACTTCAAGATCTTGACAATAGAATGGCCGGAAAACATCAATCAATTGCCTGACCCAGTTCCTATTCTCCTCGCCTAGACTATGAGCGCCGGCGGTGAGGAGCGGCCAGAGAAGATTGATTGGTTCTTGTGACATTTGTGAACATAGTTCCATGATTGATCGGACAGGTGATTGGACTTTGGAATCTGATTTCTCGACGGAGAGGAGTTCGGCATGAAGGGATATCTCCATCATGTGCCTATAGGCCGTGTCGCCATTCTGCCCTGTCAGCTCCTCAACCCGACATAATCTCAGCCAAGTTCGTGACTGACCTGTATACGCTTGATCTGTGAGATATTGGCTTGACTCAAGCTCCACTTGTCCAGCGTAGCGAGGAGAGTTTTCGCCGAATCCACAATTCCCTCCGAAGCAGCTTTAGCCATCGTATCCGCCGGTCCGCCTTTCTTTCGCAATCGAGTCATCCGGGAATGAATGATTCGATATTGAGCGACCATCTCCGTCATCTCTCTCGATATACCAAGGTATCGTTCATATGCACCGGAAGAGGAACCGGTCTCAGACCACCAACTCGCGGATTCGCCTAATAAACTGGGTTCATTTCCTGTCGAGAATGTACCTACAGGTCAGCTACATTTCAGTGGGTAAGATGGGGTAGACTAACTGAATAAATCGGCTACAGCCAGCTGCTCGACGATGAACCGCCGATCACATCCCTGTGCCGATTCGGATAGTAATGCTGCCGGACCCCCTCTTCTACTAATATGGCGAAGGGCAAATCCCATATTCTCCTGCCAAGCCGGATCAGCACATAACGTCTGCCCATCAGCCGTGTCCAGAACAACGGGTGCACAAGCTTACGTTTCTCACACAAAGGGTTAAGCAGGTAGCCAAGACTAAATCAGTCTGTTCCGCTTGATTCGTCCCTATCCCCAGAAACCCCATAGCTTTCCTATTGCTTTTGACAGTCCTTACTCTCATCTTCTGAGCCTGATTGGGAGATGCTTTGGCATATTGATGACACACATGGGCTGCTCCTAGACTCAACATAGCATGCCTGAAGGCCGTCTGAGCGTGACTCTCGTGATCGATGGTGATGGTTCGAAGGGCCATATCCATGAATGGATTCTGACTTTGCAATTGTGTTTGCTGAGATGTGAGAGCTGTTATCGTGGTGGAAGTTTTCGAACGGACATGCTGAAATATCATCTTGCTATCTGCCGATGGAAAGATACTTTCAATAGGATCGTTGATTGTCGCTGGTATCGAGATAGATATGGGGAACGGGTAGGGGTTGTATGGTGGAAAAGAAACGTTTGTAGTCGAGTTGCGCCATGGAAGTTGGTCCGAGGGAGAGGTGAGGACAACAGACGTCTCCGGTATTGGTACAAGGGGGTCGAACGAAGGATTCGAAGGCATCATCTGCGTCGACTGCCCATATACGCCATTCTGCATTCCCTCCGTTGTTGTCCAGCCTGATCCGGAATCTCCAGCCTGACCAGTGGGTGTTCCATAGTATGGCCCTACTGCAGCCGCCACGGGTCCAGCTCCAGCTAGCAATTCGCCCAAATTGACATCCCAAGGTATTGACAGATCGGTATTCGCGAAATCATACGCCGATGTCAAAGCAGTAGTACTTTGATCAGCCCATGTGGAAGTGCTTGGCGGTTCAGTGCTGAATGTTGCTGTTTTAGAGTTGATGAATGATGTAGCCTGGTCCGCCTGAGTAGCGGTCGGAGTGGTTTGTCGACTTGGTTTAGAAGAGTTTGTGGTGTTTGGAGGCCATACACACTGCTCATCAGGTCCTGAACGCACAATCCGACCTGAAGTGGACTCACGGATAATTCAAGCTCGATACATCGCTCACAGGTTGGATGTGTCTATCATGAGCACTTGTCAAAGCATTTGGGATGACCTACTTCGTCACATCTGATTCGACGACCTCTACAGGTCAGACACCCAGTCCGGGACCTGCTGAATCGCTGCTTGTGCGTCCGCCTCCTCTTTGCCAATGGCGGGGGCTGGGGCTGTGATGGACCGGCGCCTAGCTTGTCAGCCGAGTTGAGTCGTCTTAGGACTATGACTGACCAGCTGAACTTCCATAGTCTGGCATACTTGATCCTTGCCTGCCTTGTTATTATTTTGCCTGCTATAATTTGATTATAATCAATATTTGATCTCGACAAGGATCGACATGCCCATTGCGGACCATTTACCTTGTTAAGCGCTTAAGCGTAGACGGCACGTGTTATCACCATTAAGGCACAGCCGACGCGGAGATTGTGGGGTGTCCGAGAGAAGCGGAACCAAAAAGTTGGTACAGATTAACCTCAGAGTGCACCAGGTTACCACCAACCTCAAGTTGTGCACATAATGAGTCGACTAGAATGGGATCTACTGCGCGGTGTAGCACCTTCAGATCAGGGTGGACCATCTAGGACTAGAGAGCTGGCTACTTCACTGGCCGAGACGGAATTCAAGACCGTCCTGACTTCGAACGAAGCTCGACATGTATTCTCGACACCTGGTCTGTTGGATGGTTTGCTATCCTCACTTTCCGCCTCAGCCTCAGCCTCAACCTCGAACCCCAAAGACGCCGAGATAATTCTGATAGTGGCCATTGCGCTACTTCACGCTTTCGTACAGACCAATTGGACTGGTCCCGACCTAGACTTCACTCCCCTCGACCTCCTCTCTGGCGACGCAACGACGGTCGAGGACTTCAATGCCGCAGCACTACCTTTCCTCACGCTACAGGGAGAACCGGCATATCATCTCTCGACTCACGCCTCGCTCTTCCTTCTTTCCCTCCGACTCCTCGCTTCCTTAAATGAGGAGACGATACCGACTTTACCTTGGTGGAAATTGAGACTTCATCTCGTTCATCAAGCTTTACTCGATGAACCCGTCTCTATCAACCCCAGAGTCCTTGAGGATCTGCGGAAACTGAGGGAAATCGAAGATCTGAAAGACGATCAAGATCTGCTAGCGAGCTTGGATTTGGAAATTGGGTTATATTACCATTCTCTAGGAATGGACAAACCTGCCAATCAAGAGTTCCTGTCTGCTGCTAAAGCTAGTGGACTGGATTTCGAATTGAGTGGAGCTTTAGGTAGAAAAACAAAATGGCAGAAAGACGCTCAGAGTCAATTGATTTTACTTGCCGAATCTAGGCGGAGAGAGGGTGATGAAATCGTGGAAAAGAATGGAGAATCTTCAACGACACAGGAGGGAAAGGACGGATTACCGACTGGTTTACTGCTTAATGATGATACGCTATTGGAGGATACGGAATTTACCAAAGTCAGCTCGAGTGATCCGGCTTCCACCTCACGACTCGCCCACTTGGATCCAACGAATCAACCACCACTTCATCCCCTTGATCAATCGCTTCTCCTGTCGTTTTGTCTATCTCAACATAACCATATGCCCTCTTCTGGACTTACGGCCAACCAGATGATGCCTTTCATTTCTCGAGTTGTTGCCCACCCAAGGAATTGGTCTGTACATACTACCGCTCTTCTCCTTCGATCGCGACTTGAATCGACACGGTCAAGAACGGTTGAAAGGTCCGCTCTGCAACTACAAGCTCTCATCGAGCAAATGCCTACTTCCGATTCTACACCGAAAGAGCGACTGAAGTATTATCATCAACTCCCTCTACCTTCGAAATGGGAGATGGAGAAGGAATTAGCTACTCGATATACTTCCCTCGGTGTCACTCGATCCGCATTAGAAATTTACTCTCGGTTGGAAATGTGGGAAGATGCCGTTGGATGTTTGCAGCGATTGGAGAAAGAAGAAGAAGCGGAGAAGATCGTCAGGGATCTACTGGAAGGTCGAAAAATCGAATCAGACCTAGTACACACCAGGGCACGATCAAACCTATCAGAGGGCCGACTACATAAACTCACTTCAGCAAGAGAAGCAAAATTGTGGTGTCTTTTAGGTGACCTCGCTCTCAATTCTTTCAACGCTACGAAAGATCCTGAAGACGCCAAAAAGACCGCTATTGGACATTATGAAAAAGCATGGGAAGTTTCAGAGCATACGTCCTCCCGAGCTATGAGATCAATGGGATCATTAAAGTTCGGTCTAGGCGATTTCGAAGCTAGTATCCCTTGTTTACAACATGCGGTAGCTATCAATCCCTTATACGCCAGAGTATGGTTTACAATGGGAGTATCGTATGTGAAGTTGGAAAGGTGGAGTGATGCCAGAGACGCTTTCAGGCGTTTGGTCAATGTCGATGAGGAAGATGCAGAGGGTTGGAATAATCTTGCTGCGGTCTACCTGCGTATGGGCGAGGAGGGTATGAGCAAGGATGAAGTAAGTCACATAGAGCTTTGGATGTTGGGGGGCTGACATCCAGCCCTTACCACCCGTCTCATTCGATAATAAACTTCTGGCTTTCCGAGCACTACGACAAGGTCTGCGACATGCTCATCATAATTGGAGAATGTGGCAAAATTACATGATTGTCGCTATTGACGTTGGTGAATTGTCTGAATCAGCACGAGCAATGACTAGGGTGATTGAAGAGATGCCGACGAGTTCAAATCACATGTTGGCTATCGATACTGAAGTCTTGGAGAAATTAGTCGATAGCGTAACGCGAGAAGATTGGAATGACGGTACTCCTAAAATCACGACTTCGAATGAAGGTTTCGGTCTACTGCCCATAGTCGATAGGTTATTCGATTCAGTAATCTTACCGCGCGTATCGGATTCACCAAGGATATGGCGTTGTCATGCTCGTTTATTGAGATGGAAAGAGGATTGGAGTGGGGCGATGGAAGACTACCTAAGAGCTTATAGGTGTGGCCTAGCACAAGACCCAGGAATAGAGAGGGACGCTAGAAAATGGAGAGATGCGGTTGAAGAGATTGAGGAATTGGTCACTGTACTCAGTGCGCTTGGACCAAAAGTCAAGAAAGGGGAAGGAGAGAAGAAGGGGGATTGGAGGTTCCAAGCTAGGGGAATCGTGAGGACGTTTATGGGTAGGACGAGGCAGTCGTACGTTTTCTTCGTTGCTTGGCGATTATCTGCTGATGGATAGATTCGAGGGAGAGCCCGAATGGGAGAAATTGGCAGAAATCCTGACGGAACTCAAGCAGGCCGAGTAGACACCCAGTCAAATGTGATGCATCCTGCTCCACCGCCATGATAGGTGGTCGGCACTGTATTCCAAGCCGCATATCCTGACACCCCTACACTCGCATGTAATCAGCGTCTGAGATGGACTTCTGAACTCGATCTTGACTGTGACTTAGTCGCTGACTTCTCCAAAGCAGTCGTCCATTGATTTTGGGCAATGGAGGTCGGCCCGTGATATTCTCTGGTCGAGCTTGTTGGCGATCCCTTTTCGCGTCAAATCAATCAGTGTGGGTATCAGTCCGCCTATTCACAAGCGATTGTAGTGAATGAAGGGCTGCACTAAGTCCGAGACGTAGCCATGATCGTAACATCCAGATCCAATGTTATACAACAAAAAGAAAAAGTGAATTTAAGAATCTGAACCCCTCCATGTCCTCTCATCACCGTCGCATATCGGTTCCTCCCTTCGATAGCCACTCCCTATCTTCTCCTCTTGGGCTTGAAGTTCTTTGATCCACCATGTTGTGTCGTACCCTTTCCCCTTCCATATGGTTTATTCTGCATTCCCTTGGATCTCTTCCATTCCTCCCTTCCTGAACGTCTCAGACCGGAAGTTGAGATCTTCTTCTCTTCTCCTTCTCATCAGCTTATACTCTCATCAAGAGAAACCACAAGCTCACCATCTTGCATATCGGCATCATCTCCGGTCTCGACCTCTGCAACGGGTTCAGCGGCCTTGGCTTCTTTATCCGCTTCTGCCTTTGCTAATAGTTTATCGGATAGACGTTGAATTCGAGCAGCTTCCGCTACTGCATAGTGACTATCGGAACGTCTCTTCCTTCCAGCTGCTTGTTTGACTTTGGATCGTAATGATTTTGCCATTGTGTGTGAGTGATGGGATGGGGTGTAGTATAGGTGAACAGCAGAGTATGATGATTCTGGCTGTAAATTCTTGGATAAAATGTATAGAAATAGAAAAGAATAATGGACGCGTGTTTGGGGTCTCCAATTCAACGCTGATGCACCTTCTAGCTATAGCATATATACCTTGTTCTTCTAATCTCTTCATACTATCACACACTCTGCCGCTAGCAACGACGACCGCTACGCACCCGGAGACAAGCACAGGATCCTCTCAGATACTACATTCCATTCCCTCACAAAGGGTCTAAGCAGAGGAATTCCATACAATGTCTCGTTCATCATATGATCGGTAGGTCCAACCTTCCGCTGTTGAGACGTACTGAGCCGATAGATACCTAACAGTCTTCTCACCAGAAGGAAGGGTAAGTCAGAAGTCTTTCATCCCTCGAGAATAAGCTGACCCAGCTTATAGCTGTATCAAGTCGGTATGTCATCTTCTACCCAATGGGACCATAAGCTGACTTGAAGAATATGCTTTCAAGGCAATTACAGGATCTGGAGTAACGGCAGTTGCAGTCCGAGGCAAGGATACTTCAGTCGTCATCACTCAACGCAAAGTACCCGTATGTCCCTTAGTCCATATGAACCCCATAGAAAAGGCGGAGTGAACTGATAAAGTAGGACAAGCTACTCGACCCAGAGACTATCACCCATCTCTTCCAAATCACCCCTACTATCGGATGTGTCATGACTGGTCTTATTGGTGAGTATTCAGGTTCAATTACGGGAGAATAAGCTGATGAGAAAGCGGATGCACGAGCACAGGTTCAGCGAACACGTTCTGAAGCCGCTTCATTCCGATACAAGTTCGGATACGAGATCACTGCTGATGCTCGTGAGCTACATCGTACAGATCTTGTGTCATCAGCTAATGGATAGTCGCAAAAAGGATGGCAAACATCAACCAAGTATACACACAAAGGGCGGGTATGAGACCACTTGGAATCTGTGAGCTCCTCCCTCCCCTGTTTCGAGCACTGCTGATAGGTAGCGATGATCCTAATTGGACCGGATGAGGAGAGGGGAGCACAGGTTTTCAAACTTGATCCTGCGGGATACTTTGTAGGATTCAAAGCTGTTGCGGCTGGACAGAAACAAACGGAGGCCACCAATTTCGTAAGCTACCCCTTGGTGTTGACTAGCAGGAGCTGACGATCAGCTGGAAAAGAGATGGAAGACGATGGAAGCAGACAAGACTGTCCTAGATCGAGCAGCTGTTATAGAGGTCAGCTCAACCCGGAATCAAGCGAGTCAAGAGCTGACAGATAGACTGCGATTGAATGCCTCTCGTCAGTCTGCGCGACCGACTTCAAAGCTGGTGAAATCGAGATCGGTATCTCATCAACGTCGCCTGATGAGCCTGGAATTGACGGCAAAGCCGGTGGACAGGGGCTGTTCAGGCAGATGGGAGAGGAGGAGAGGAACGAGTGGCTGGTTAGGGTCGGAGAGAAGGATTAGGATGTATATGCAGTGAGATTGGATAATGATAGAGGATATGCATGTGAGTAGCAGAACTGTGTGGTGCTTCAGTGAAGTATGCTACTGGTGGTAGGCGAAGAGCGTTTTGGACGTGGCAGACGCGGACATGGACATTTGCGGATTATCAATTGGTCGTCAGGGTCGATATGATAGTCGAGCGTTCAGCACTAACCCATTCATGCACTGACCACTTTCATATCCAACAGCGCAGACTATATATGGTATACCACACCCACTAGTGAGGAACAGTCGTAGTCAAGTGGCACAACGCGACCATTTACCCCTTGAAATCCGAAACGCATCTCCTCTACATCCGACCTTCAAGAATTCCATCACCAAGATATCATCCTTTGATACCGCCATCAAGCAACCGATCAATTTCCAAGGAAACACTACACCGCCTCCAAGCTACAACCCACAGCGATATCGTACTTGGATTTGAGCTAAATGCCTCGAACAAGATGTATAAGAAGCCTTTCAATAATCTAATCTCTCCCTTTCATCTTACTTCTCTACCCCTTTCATTTCTTAGATTTGCTCACGCTGGGCCTCGACGATTTATCTATTGAATAGACCCGACTCCATTCTTTCGACAAGAACGCAGTCTTTTTCCTTTCTCATTGATTCATCTGCCATATCACAACTCGCCACTACCCCGTTTCATAATATCTCTGGACGAAGTAAGCCCATAAGTTATGGTTTGGGAGGTGGCTCACGATAGATGTATACCACAACACTCTTCTTGACCTTGTCGGCGCTGGTCGCGACCCAAAACGTCCAAGCTGTCCCCAACAAACCACCTGCCGATACTTCTATCGTTGAATCGCCTTATGGAGTTTCTTTCGCTGGTGCACCTGCTGATGGAGAGTATCCGGATCAGATTACCGATATGGGAGGTTGGGAGGCTGATGCTCCTACTTATGACCCCTCCGTAAGTCCCTTGTCTCCTTATCAGATCTAAGTCAGAGGAGGGCTGATGATAGGCCGCTACTGTCGTTTGGTCAACTACTATCGTAGGCTTTCCCAACTGGACCTGAGCGAAGCTGACGAATAGTCTGCCGGTGGATCTGCTCCTACTCATGGATCTGGATCTATGCCGCCTACAGACATGAATTCTTGTTATCAAGTGAGCTATTGTTTGAGTAGTGGACAAAGCTAACGACAGATGTGTCAAGCTCAATATGGCGGTGCTGGCTTATCCGCCCCTGCGTCTCCTCCTTCCGATACTGCCTCTGCCCCTGCTCCTCCCGTCTCCTCCGCCGCCGCTGCTGGAGCTACCGGTGCTCCTGCCCCTGCCCCTGCCCCGCCTGTCGATGGGGCTGGACAAGGTTCAAAGACCCATACGATCATTGTTGCTCCCACTCAAGGTGTTCTACGATTCGGTACATCCCCCTCCCAAACTTCATATTATACAAGCTGATGATAGTCCCGTTCGCTGTGAAAGCTGAGCAAGGGGATACACTTGAATATATTTGGGGTGGTGGACCTGTAAGCCGCCTTCTTTCCTTGTGTGAGTGTGCTGATATATAGCACACAGCCACTCTCTCTGATGGGACTAATGTATGTAACAAATCTACAGAAGCTGGTTTCGATTCTGGTAAATGTATGTCATCTCCCACTTCTGATAGACGGTAGATCATCGAGCTGATGAAAAGTGAATGCCACTGCTACTTTCTCTACGGTATACGACAAGAATGCGACTGGACCTTCTTTCTACTATTGCACTGTTGGACAACATTGTGCGAATGGTATGTTTGGGATCATCAAGTAAGTTCTCTTCTCCTCTCCTTGTGCTCTTTGATCCCTCTGTCGTCACTGATCATCAACGTACATCGTGAGGAGCAGAACACTAAAACTAGCCCACCTGCCTCGAACGTCTCGAACTCACTTACCGATAAGGCAACCTCATCTAAACCTCCCCGACCCGACACTACAGCTGGTTCAGGAAGTCCCGTCACGCCCGGTGTCGATGGTTGGGTCACCTCATGGGGTCTTACTGTATGTTTTCCTCCCTTCGAGTTAGCTACCAAGACGAGACTGATCAATCAGAACCCAGACAACCAAAAGAAAGTTGACGCAGTCAAAGCTCAATGCAAAACCGCACCTGGATCTTGGGCCTGGGGATCCAATTGGGACTGGGAGTCTATGCTCAGCACTACCGTAACCAAAGAGGTGATCATTGAGAACACTCTGTATGTCTTCCTTCTGTCGTCTTGAAGTCATGAGTAGCTAACAAATAGATACACACGTCTCATGGCATCATACAACCCCGCCATGCTCAAAGGTGACCCACTCACCTCCGACTGGAAAGCCGCCCCCGATCTCACCTCATTCGCCGCTTCATACTCTAGCAACACTACTGCGTCCATGTCCGCTTCTGGCACTGGTTCAACTACAGCCTCCGGATCGGTAGCTTCTACTTCTGCGGACCCATCTTCCGCCGCTGGACTGGCGGCTGCAGGGAATGGCGCCGGTAAGCTTAAACTGTCTCCCCTTGGCGGCGCAGAAAGCTAATCTGAAGGTCGGGTTGAATCCAGTGGTATGATGTTGTGTGTGGGATTCGTTGGACTGGCTCTTTCGTTGTTCTAGGATGTCAATGGGATCTGAATGTACGGACTCGGACGATGTTACGGCCATGATGCACAGATATGCATAGATATACGATGTACCACGTTCGATGCTCTCTTCCTTGTCGTGAAACTCAATCTGACCGTACACAAAGGCATCGATCTTGCACTTATAGGCATTTTACCTTCCGGGCGGGAGGATTGAGCCGCCATAATACCTGATCGACGAGATGATGCATACATTATAGATGATGGTTATGGCAACACGTCGTGATACATCTCCTCTCGTGCCCCAATCTACTTGGAACCCCGCTTGATGGCTTCCAGTAGGACACCCATCCTGGCCCCCATATTCGGTTGTCCCCTCTTCCCATACCCACCTGCCCCACCACCAATAGGTCTACCTCTACCTCTTCCTGCAAACCCACCTCTCGTAGCCGTGTGATTTGGTGGATATCGTTTTGCAAATGCTTCCTTCTTCATACCCCTTAATGAAGGTGGTTTCTCCTCTACCTTCTCCGCCTCTCGAGAAACTGGTCGTCCTTTTGGTCCTTCCCTTTCCCTGTCTGTTCGCTTTACCGGAGCGGATCGATCTTGAGGTACCTCTCTCTCTTTCCCTTTCGATTTAGAAGACTTTGGTTCGGGTTTCGCAATCTTTGACTGATGTACTGCAGCAGGTGCAGGAGGTGGTGATGGACTAGTCGATAATGCCCTCTTTCTCCCGGCTTTCATCAATTCCACCTCTGTCCCCTTGTCCTCTTCCTCCTCCTCTTCCTCAGAGTCAGACCCGGCACCCTCCTTCTTCATCATAGCGTAAGGGTCTTTGACTAATCCAACCCTCTCTCTTCCTTTGCCTTTCTCCTTCTCGACGCCTAATCTATTCGAGGCCATTCCTTCTTCCTTCAATACTTTGGCATAATTCTTCTTTGCCTTTGCACGTTGAATCAAGTCCGCCTTCAGCTTCTGAGCTATCAATTAGCTTGTACTCTTCGGCGATGAGGTGAAGTCGAGATTACCTTTGCCCAAGTATGCATCACGAGGAGCATGTGCTGGACCGACTTTAAATCCAGTCTTCTTACCTCCTTCCCTTCCACCACTTGTTCTCGGATTTCGACTCTCATAAGCTCCTTTTGGTTTCGGTTTACTCTTCCCGAGTTCCCTCTCCTTCTTTGTCACCCTAGGCATCCTTGCTAATGTGATAGAGATGAAAGTTAATGCCTTTACAGTTGCCACACTCATATTCCCGTTGTCTTTATCTTACAATTTGCCTCCGTTCATCCTGTACTCCGCCATGGTAATCTAGTCTGTTTCACTTTGACTGCTGTATTTCAAGTCTATACTACACACCTCGTCACTCACAGTCCCCACCTCTCAATTTCATCAATCAAACAACAAGCGAACCTAAACATTTGATGAGCACCACAAGTATGCCCAGCTCTTACATCACGTTTACAGGAAAGTAGCTGACAAATAGCTACAACCAAATCCAAAGTGGACGCCACTGCAAACAAAGCTCGAGCCCCGGCTACGACTGCTGGGGTCACAAACTTGGGTCCTGCTGCTGGTACGTTTAGCTGCATCGGCTTCTAGGTACCTAAAGCTAATACGACGCGTAGATCCTTTCGATACTAGAGATCCTTTTGCTGGAACTCGGGAATCTGCTGGAACTCCTACCATCGACAACACTAAGAATGACAAGATTCATATCCGTGAGCTGTCAGCCCTACGTATGCAGGACTCAGCTGATCTAGCTCTCCTCGATTAAACACACTTCACCCTCGTACACTCTGATCTTGACATTCACACGACCTCATTCACCTCGCGTGACCTCATCATAAAACACTTTCCGCCACAGGTCTCCAACAGCGAAATGGTCGAAAAACACTCACTACCGTACAAGGTCTGCCTGACAAGTACGACCCCAAGAAATTACTCAAGGCCATGAAGAAGGAATTCGCCTGTAACGGACACGTTGTCGCTTCTGCCGATGATTCAGACGACGAATCCGCCCCTGCACCTACTACTGGTAAAGCCATTCCTACTGGAAAGACTCACGATTTCGGACGAGTATTGCAATTCCAAGGAGATCAGAGGCTCAAAGTCAAGGACTTTTTGGTCTCTTCTGGACTCGTCAGTGAGAAGGAGGCAAAGACTACCGTCGTAATGTAAGCCGACTACGATCTGTCTGTACATACGAAAATAGCTGACATATAGCCACGGTTACTAGGTCTTTCGTCGACTGTATAAATTCTGCTTTCATCGCTATCGCTACTTCGTTGTCAGTCGATTGCATTACGCCTCATTTGGGTGGTGTTAGTCTAGTCATGATGTATCGTTACATTTTCGGATACTATTACAACTGTACAGGATGGGATGCTTGGATATTTGGATGCGCTGACCATTGCTTGGATCTCCGATTACACTCCCCTCGCTGACTATTCTAATCTCTATCCTTTCTTCTTTGTCTCGACCACACTCGCGTCTTCTTGGACAAATCACGGCTCCTCCATCAATTGGTCGTCTTCCAAGGCGTTCATCTACCTTGTCAGCATGACGATCAATACAATCGAGCCCAGGCAGCTCACCTTGAACTCGAGAATCCCACTATGACTTCCCATGTCTACCCCCTCACTGACAGGCATCATGATCTGTATACACATGAATCCCTCTCTTTCGATCTGGACGCAGATCTTGATAGACTCCTGCAACGCTCTGGCGAGAAAAGCGAAATGCGACGCATGATAGCTGGATCTGAGCATGTAACATGGCGTTACGCAACATCCAGCTTACCTGAATGAGATTTTGGTATTGCAATCGAATTTGTCCATTACTTCTCTATCATTAGGGTAATCGAGCTATCTGTCAGCTATGCCCGAGATTCAGCGTAGTCGTAGTCTTAGCGCCCGAAGAAATGAACTTACTTCAATCTGCCCGAAGTTCCCTTTTGCAGTTATACTGAACCCACCCACGTCGGCTCGATGATATCGACGCTGATTACTTGATCCCGTTGCTTCGAGCAACTCGGGAGGGTGAGTAGTGTCGGCCGGCGTGGCTGTTAGAGTGATTTTACTACACGTGGGAGGAAGGTCCATCAGGGCGTCTCTGAACCACTCTGACTGAATCATCAGCTGGTCGACATTCGAGTGAACAATCCCAATCAGCTGACCTTCATGATAAGATAGAGTTCCCTGATCGTCAGCCGTGGTCGCGGGTATAATCTTACAGATTCTCCACGTCGAGATCCTGATTCATCAATTCCTCTGGCTCGAGAAGCTTCAAGGCGCATTTCGTCATTGGAGTACCCTGTGAATCATCGTGGCTATGTCGTCAGCTTGTGAACGCTATGTGAACAAATTAGTGAGCTCACAGGAGTACATCAAGATCATGACCAGGTCCATTCCAGGTCATTCTCATGCCTGTTCTCCCTCTTCCCTTCCCTCCGGACGATACCCGATTATCATCAGGATCATCAGGATCTCGATCCATTTCACCCGCCATCCTCCTCTTGATCCTTATCGAAGAAGCACTACCACCTCCAGGAGCAGCATTACCGAATATATTCAGACATTGCAATAACGCATCGAGCGAGATTTCGAAGCATGATGGTTCTTCCGAAGGTGTTTCTTCACCGGATGCATTCTGAGATGGTGGTGGACAGTATGAGAATGAGTCGAAGAGGGTTGTCGGTATCCAGGCTGTTGCTGGCACATCAGACGAGGAAAGGAGATTTGTATAGGAGACATACCGCACAATGTACGGACTTCTTCGACAGATATCTCAAAGCCGGCTTTGGAAATCACTACCGTCGCTTGCTGTCCGTCAGTCCTCTCAGTAGATGAACCAGAAGGTATCTGAGCGTACGTGCTTGATCCCAATACCTCTTAACAACCTAGCAAAAGGCCTGACATCCCTCATTTCAGCAACCAGCACCTGCCCCTTACTGAATTAGCTTCTGTCTGTAATCAGAGACCACGTAAGCTCACGGTACCTGTGCTCTTTGACATGATAGTGGTCAGCGGTGTTCTAGTAGCATATGTAATGTAGCAGTGAGTAAAGTGATTGACTTTTGTTGATGGTGGAGGTTCAAGGTGGAGGTGAAGATTACGCGTTTGTGGCGGATGGGCAGGCGAGAGGCAAATGGGTTCAGATTGGGAGCGCTGTTTGGATGTCGAGGTCGCCATGGGCTGACCAGGACAGGGTTGGACCTGTCAATCCAGTATACTGGGCACGAACATCCTGAAAGATGATCGAAACGCTTGAGCCTACACTGGCAGGATCTTCAGGCTTGTCTAGGTGATTGTCTGGTGATACGTAGGACTGGGTGTCAAAAGAGCACAGATGGATATGGCATATTATATCCATGGAAAAGATCAGCAGAGAGAGACCGATTGAAATGAAAGATACATGAACATAGTCGAACCGTATAGGGACAGTACTACACAGGCGGTTTAATTGTCATGGGCGAATATGGCTTCAAGGCGTCAGCGCCGAGGACGAGCGAGCGATACCAAACCGTACAGCGGCACGACTACTAAGAAATGAGGTATTCACTTGCAGTACGATATTGTCTTGCATATCATCGCGATCCTCCCTTCCTCGGCGAGTAGTATGAATGATGACTGGGCCCGGAAGGGTGACCATTTTGCTGTGATTGTGCAGGGCCATAGGTACCATATGGACCTTGATTTCCTCCTGCGTATGTGCCTTGACTTGTGGATCCGCTTGGGAATGATTGGTCAGATGTTGGTGGAGCGCGGTTCCTCACTCTTTGTTCATACATTGGAGCCCAAGCTAGTCGATTAGCATGGATGGCCGAGAGGCCAGCCAAGAAAACCTGAATCTGAGTTGACTTTGATTCTGCCGTCATAACGGTATTCAGGCGCTCCGACCGATTCTGAGAGGGCACTCGGGCAATTGACTTCATGATTTCGGTAAATTGCGAATTAATGACCGGCTGGATCGAGTTGAGAGTGGCATCATAAGGCCCTTTAGACAGTTCTCGGGCAGCTTCGACGGCCCTTGAATCCAGTCGGCTTTCAAAGGGGAGTGAATTGTCGTTTCTCGCGGCCCATACTGTCCCCATGGCTCTACACTGTGTATCGTTCGGGAAAGGGGGAGGGAAAACCGAACGATCGGCCAGGCTCTGCATCAACCAAGCGAATTTCCCCTTGTTGCACGCCGAGATGCTGCGCTTGCTGAGGTTCGAGTATTGCCTCTTTCGCAGTTCTATCAATTTCGCGATAGTCGTGCTGTTGTCGGTGTATCCATCTCGCAGCTTCGAGACTGCGGCGGCGTGTTCTGCCCCCTCGGTGTAGTTCGTTCGTTCCAGAGCAACATGCTCTTCAAAGTGGCTGTTTGCAACATCTCCCCAAGTGAGCTGTTTCATAGCTTCGGATACGCCGTCATACTCGTCAACGGAGCCAGTCTCGTGGTTGTCACGATCGCCAGCTCCATCGCCGGCGACATTTTCACCGGAAACATTGTCATCTTCATCCTCCTCCTCCTCGTCATCTTCATCGTCCCCGTTACCGTCCTCACCATCCCCGCTGTCGTCATCAGCTTCCTCAATTGACTCATCATCTTCGCCCCCATCATCTTCGCCATCGTCACTTGCGTTAACCTCGACGTCTCCACCTCCGCCACTAATGCCTTCCCCGGCTGACTCAGGTAAGATCTGAGGCTTCGTAAGGTCTATAAAAGAGCTCCTTCGACTCGGGGTTACGGCATTTGTTCTGCTTGAGCTCTGCCGGTGTTAGCCAGCCAAAGTCTTGATCAGCGAGCACTCACTGCCTGTGACTTCGGAGAAATTCGTGTTCTGTCGCGATTTCCCTTGCCACCGTTTTTAATCGGCTGTAAATCAGTAGGCTACTCCTGAAAGGCGAATACAGCATCCCCAATTTCGAAAATCTCAGCTGTCTTGCGGGAGATACGTTGATCACTCACTTCCTTCGAGACACCAATAGAAGCTTGCTTCGGAACCGACCGGGAAGCGAGGGACCGTGGCGTGCCAAAGCCAAGGATGAGGACTTTTGATCGATTTTGGGATGGCATGGTAGCCAGTGCTGGTCTTATATTTGATAATCTCGTTGATGTAAGGGGTGTGAGTGGTTGCAAAGGGATAAGAAGCCCAATGGTCAAGTGTCATTCATAGTCTATATAGTCTCCGATTGCTGCCTTCCTTTCAGCCTCCGACAGTACAGTCGTTTGTGAAAGGGCAACATCCGTTCAACAGAATGAGACTGAGTTGTCAAATCGTCAAAGAAGGATGACGCATCAATGAGCCATGCACGAAGATCAGGAGATTTGCACGGTGAAAAGCCCAGGATGAGCCGTCGGGTCTCAGCTTGAGATCTGGCATATAATGACAGAGGGCTATTCTGTTAAGGCCTCGGCATCGGCGCAGAGCGGGAGAACCGGAGATGACAGCTAAGAAGCTACTTTGAGCCATTCGGTCGCCACCGGTCGCATCGCATCGAGCACTCGACCACGATGAGGGCTCCGGGCATGATATGCCTCCGCTATTGAGCCCAATGAGTGAATATGCACAAGATAAGTCAGCATGAGGCTACAGCTATCAACATTCGGGTGTACGGATGATCGCTCGAATATCTGACACTGTCGCTAGAACCAACTGAATTTCCCCTTCTTCTTCTTCCTCTTCTCCGTCTCGTGCCCATCCCCATTTCGCTCCGGATTTTCCCCTCTTTTCCCATGCTTGGTAGACTTCGTAAAGGCGTGGGCTGGTCGAGATCTCTGTTCAACTGGTTGTCGTGAAATGATAGATTGAGCCGATACCTGAGTTCCGGCCAGAGTTGAAGACTGCTTCCCTGGCAAGGTGCTGTGTCGTGCAGCTGGCGCCGTAGATCCCGGTCCTTCCCCGTCGTCCGCACTATCGATACCTGCATCCCCATTGCCTGAGCTGTCATCCTCGCTGTCATCCTCGCTGTCATCCTCCTCCTCCTCCTCAACATCATCATCAGCATCATCAACATCATCGTCGTCGTCATCATCATCATCATCATCGTCTTCATCGTCCTTGCTGTCGGACTCTTCTTCAGCACCTCCCTCACCATCCCTTGGGCCTGTGACTGCCCTACCTTTCTGAGCGGTAGTTCCACCTCCTGCGGTCAGAAGTTTCTGTCCAGTAGGTAAAGAGCCTTGTGACATCCGCAACTGCGAAAGTTGCATGAGCTGGTGGAGCGGAATCAAAGTGCCGTATCCTCCATCCTGACCATTCGTGATGAGCCTTGTCGCTGTCCCCAGGGCTCCCGGGGCGAAATGGTCAGGATTGACTCGTACACGACGGATCCAGCTCTGCGTGTGCTGCGCACAAGTACGTTCATCTGCGTCGTATCCACTACCACCGTATAGCTGTTCAAGACGAGGCAATTGCCTATAGTCCCAATAGTTGGAAACCTCGGCTGGGTTCATGGGCTCGGGATGGATAGCGCGAACGCGATCAATCTCTGCCCAAGCATCTTTGACTCTCGATGCCGTGACCAGTTGATTGCCTCCATCTGGGTAGGGTGAGTAAGGCGAAGCGATGGACTTAGACATATGGGGGGTGTCAAGGTGAATATAGAATTGATGTGAGAGGCGATGACTTGTGCCGATTTCGCCATTGAAATGTTTCCTGCCCTCTGTTGACAGAACACCGCATTAGCATCCAGCTCCAATCCTTGAGGGGTAGCCCAGGCGGAGCGATCCACTTGCTTCTCAAACAGACTCGCCTGCTTCTCCTTCCAATCTCGTCGAGATGATTGTGCATCGCCTTGTGCGCTAATCATGCTTTGGTGAAAGTTGTTGTAGGCTTCGTTTAGTAGGCTGTGCTTGGCCAGGACACTAAGAACTGCGTTCAAAGCGAAGCTCGAACGATCAGGCAGACGACTGGGCCCTTGCGATCGCGCTGTGTTTGCTGATTGTGAGGGTGCTGAGAGAGCTCTTGTAGATTGCATGGTTGTGAGGTGCTTTGGTGATCGTTTGCGAAGAAGTGATTGGGCTGCTTGATGAAAAATGTGGTGATGAATGAATAAGAGTGTGAACTGTGAAAGACAGACGAGTAGGAAGTCCTCACCGTTATATATCATGTCCGCCAGGACACTGTAGGGTGAATCTCGCCACTCACCTTGCCCTCCTTCTACGCGGACATGAAAGGACATAACCAAACGAAGCGTCTTCAAAGGATATCTCCTCGGGTCTCACCCCTCTCAGAAGACCTGGAAGACCTCTGTATATTACGCCTGAAGGATGGCACAGTACGGTACGACTGTCCGCCACATTGGTCGGGACCAGTGAGCATTCAGATTTGTGTACATCATGTCATACAGCACAGCACAGCTGTCTCTCGACAGATACCGTACTTCTTGTTTACGTACCCTGATACAGACATATTTCAAGCCATCCACGTCCTTCCGCTCCTTACGACACGACCATTGTCTGATGGACGGTCAATCGTTCAACACCTTTCAGCGCCCATGAGCTCGTCTCGCCATGAGTCTCTCTGTCCTATACGTCTCGTAAAGCTTCTCCTTCGTTTGTACCCTAAGTGCCTGATCGTTAGCTGTTTCTCAATCCATCATGAGGGACAACTCACCGCAGCAAAATCCCCAACGACAGCAGTCCTCAGAGCTCCAAAGTCGCTCTGGGCAGAATCCATAACGTTCGCCTGGCCCCAGGGATAAATTCTTCCTTGTATCGTTGATCCGTCCCCGGGATATTCGGGACTGAAGATAGCATATGGCATAGTCTGGCTTTCGATCTTGTCGGTAAGGGAAGTTGGGGTTGGAGGTCGATGAACGTCGCTCTCGGATCCAGACGAGAGCTCGGGTGTGTCTACCTGGTCCCGTGAGCAAGGTCGGCAAGATTGAACTTACCCTCATGGCATCCCCTTCGGTCCTACCGAACAAGCTGAAACCAGATCCTTCATCTGGCCCAAATACTTGCGCCAAATCCTTTCGGACTATCTCTCGGGCGTGGCGGAGTTCGGCAGTAGTCAAGGCATCAGAGTGTGAGAGAATCGGAAGGACATTTGCTCTGGAACTTAATCGACGTATCTGTTGATCAGCTATGGTTCTCGGTCTACATGTCGACGTAGCTTACTGTTGCGATCTCCACAATGTCCAAGCCTGCTTCAGGTCTTTCTCTTGACGGGTTCAAGTCGGCGGGTGATTGCTTGTCCTGATCGAAGAGTCCGACGCAAGACCAATCCGCCTCCTCATCACTGACAACACCGTCTCGTGGGTTGATCACCGTGCGAGCATCAATCAGGTAAATGACTGGCATCAGTCGGTTCCCAAACCCAGAGAGATAATACTAACCTAGATGGATCATCCCATCCTCTGGCCTCCTGCGAGATCTCATAATCCTGCTCTCCTCCCTCAATGTCTCCTCGAACCGATCCTCCAATAGCCGAATGAGTCCAGCCACTCCCCTCTCTCTTGCCTTGGAACCAACGGGGTCATTCGAGAGGTTGAGACCGGGTGTATCTATCAGTCGAAGTTGTACGGGCTCATACTGGTCAACGGCGGCGGTCACCACTTGAGACGATAGTCTCAGGGTTGGACTAGTTGGTGCCGGCATCATGGAAGGTTTGGTTTCGGTCATCTCGGCTACGGCTTGGAGAACATGGGTCATCGGCGGACCCGGGGATGTTGGTGATGAGGGTGTATCGACTGGTGAGGCAGGTACTGCATTGATGACGGTGCTATTGCCAGTCTCACTCTGACGTCTACCTTCGTGGAACGAGCCAGCGAGGAGGTTGATAAAGCTGATAATTAGCAGGATTTCCTTTAGACAGGTCAGCTAGGTGAGATGAATGACTCACCTCGTCTTGCCGAATTGCTTACCACCTACTACGACAATATTCAGACTCTCTGGAGCCTTTCCTCTGCCCCTACCTCGCTTCTTGCCTAACGATACCTGACTTCCCGCAGCGCTAGCTCGCCATTTGGCTGTATCCCTAAAATTTCCATTCCCATTACCGCTGCTTCCCTGGTATGGCGAGGCGACTGATTTGGTAGGTGTAGGGTTGACAACTTGCCATGGAGTGAATGGTCGATGAAATTGTACAGGTGAAGTCGAATCCCTGACTAAAGATGGTTTTCGATTACGCTCTGAAGGGGACGGAGTTGTACGGACTGTATGCGAGGTCACTAAGGGTGGAACCTCATCCCATCCCCATGTACTCGTGTCTAGAAGTGGTGAAGTGATATCGGGTGATGATAAAGATGGCCGAAGTGGCGCTGGTTCTGATACTTTGTGTTGTGATTTTCGTTTCCTGAGCATTGATGGCATGTGCTATATGGGATATGTGAGTATGGATTATGAGTATGGATGTATATATAGTAAGAGCAAGTGTATCGGTGTATGAGAAGCAATGCTTCAGCTTGGATACACATCAGAAGGTGATCGAGATGTTTGAAGATGAAACACACAAAATTAAGCTTTGGTGCACAGACCTTCTCCTTGTCCTTTTTGCACTTTTACCCCTTTGAGTTACCCCGTGATTCAATTACATGAGTGACAGCATTAAGCACAGACTTAACATATATTCTATAGCATGTACAGATCATGAACATAAGCTCGACTCCCTCAACCTCATCCAGTCCCATCTTCCACCCACACCCGCATCCTTCACTCTCGTCTTGGCCATAAATCTCCAGCTTGAATCTCAGCGTTCATCGCAGCCAAAGCTCTACGCTGTCCTGGAGTTCCGGGCATATCCGCCAATTTCTCCATAGCCGCCTGGTACGAACGAAAAGTCTGCGTGTTGAACCGACTTTCGATGCAAGTCGCGACTTGTCCCATCTGAAGTTCCGTGAACCCGTTGTAACATGTACGAGGTGTTGCACTCTGCGCCAATCTACCCTCAGGATCGATGGCGGTGTGACTTATTGTTGCGATTTCTTCACGGGCTTGCGTCACTACCGATCGTAGGGCATCATCGAAGGAAGCTTCCTTGTCCTCAGGCAGTAAGCGCCCAAGTGTCACGATGTCGCTTGGTCCGTGCTCGTAGCCCGCTCGAGAGAGCAGAAACCGACCCATAGTAAGCTCGGCGTTTCTTTGAAGTGCATTGGAAACCTCTCTTGATTCCTCCGGACTGAGCGGCGTGGCTGCGCTCTTCTGACGCTCCTCGAGGGTACTCCATGTGTTGCCTTGATGATATTGGACTTCGGTCATCGGTTCGGCGCTTGGCTTTGGGCGGAGTTTTTCAGCGATCGTCCAGAGGTATGCGCAACCAAGGAATTCGTCTCCTGGATGTCGGCAGTCGCATGCCCTCGTTGCCGGGTCGGAGAACACGATGGTTATTTCTGGGGGAGGAGGTCGACATGTCAGGCATGTGCCGGCGGCGAAAATTGACTGAATGTTGCCACTTCGTTGTTCCTCATGAGTGGACATTGCAAGAATTGGGAAATTCGTGTGATGGTTATGGAAGAGAAGGGATATTGATAACGAGCGGCCTTCTTGATGTGAGTTCGACGAGAAGGTCCGACTTGCTACCTGTAAGGAAGTTGATCAAAGGTGAGCCAGCACCCTGAAAGCTGTGAAGACTGAAAGGTAAGTCAAACCATCAGCTCCATTCACCCTACAGATAGGCCAGAGGCCAGGAGCAGCTTTTTTACGAAAGTCAGTCTGTCCAATAAAACTTACATCGTCAAATCTAAATTCGATATCCATCTATAACCTAAGCGGTACAAGTCAATTTTGCCTTCTCGACCAAAGCCAATCCAGCTCCCAAAGCCCAACCCAATTCAACTCCCTCCATCTGCTTAGCGACCAATAATTCCCTATCTTCCTTCAATTCATACCCAAGCCCAAGCAAGGCATTCATGAATGTCAAATCAAGACAATACTCAGGTCGATCTTTGAGTTCATCTAGTGCGTGTTGGTTGTTTTTGAATCGAGTTTCCCAGACATCTGGACCTGCACATACGTCTTTGGCGAGTTGAGTCAAGTCGCCAACTTTTAAGCTTTGTTGTGTTGCGGGTAGAAGGGGTTTGATTCGGTCGGTAAAGTATGATAGGGCTAGGAGTTGGCCTCGGGGGAATGTATCGAGTAAAGAAGGTTGGTAAACTCCATCGAATGAACATGGCTTGACCTCGCAGATACTGCAGGTCAGTTCATCTTCTCTACAAGAAATTGCTGAACTTACGCGTCCTTGGCCATGACGAGCTCCACGACCCGCTTACAAGCCTCGTAGCCACCGGTAACACCGTGCATCGAGACATTGACGGCGTTTCTTCCAGGAGGATCAAGTTCAACTCGCCTCGTACTACCCTTGATCAAACATGGATTAGGTACTTCGACACTCTCGCTCAATTTATCCCATTCAACCTCTCCACGCCCAAAGGACCAGGTGAAAGCCACGAGATTATGGACACTTCGCCTAGCCCTCATAAGTCCGTAACCGAGGTAAGAGTGTTGGTAAAGTGTGAATTCCTTTCCACCAAAGTTGAGTAGGTATTTGTGTTCTCCCTCAGCTAGGGATTGTTCCGAGTCGGCGGCGAAAATGGGTTCGAAAACGATTTGTGTGGATGCACCTCCTAGATCCATGACCGCTAGAGTCTCTGATGCAGCGACTCCCTCTCCAATCTTCTTTTGAAGGTAGTTGGCCGTGATCCAGGCGTAGACGCCTGTCATCAGTACTCTATCCTGTCCACAACGGCAGGAGTCAGTTGCACTCACCCTCGTCCTTGCCGTCCATGATTTCTACCGATCGTTCATTGCCCACAACGAATGGGTAATTCGTCTCGAGCCTATTCCTGACTTCATCCAAAATAGCCTCACTCTCTTTAGCGCCCAACAACCTCAATCCAGCTGTGGCCTTAACTTCAACAGGCGAACAATTCCACATTTCCTCCGGTACAACCCGTTTAGCTTCATCCAACAAGGTATCAAGCGAAGCAGCGGCTGCTGTTGGGTCACGGGCGAAAGCCGATAATCCAGGATTGATCATTTTGAACGTTTCATATTCCAATGAAGGCATTGCGTGACAGTTGTGGAATTTGTAGACGTGAATCCTTGATCCTGTTGATCCTGCGTCGATCGTTAAAGCATACTGAACGAGGGGTTTATCGGGGTTATGAGATTCCGAGCAAAAAGTGGTAGAAGATGGGTTGGCGTCCGTTTCGAAAGAAGTAGGGCCAGAGTGGGAGTTTCCAGTGTTTTCAATTACTTCGGTGAAATCACCCTCGGCATCATGGGCGTCTTTTGCTTCATCGGATAATGGGTCGTGGGGACTGTTGGTTGAGGGTGCGTCCTCGTCTGAATGGGATGGTTTGTTGGTATCGATAGGTAGTATATGTAATGATCCATCCTCTCCTTCTGCATGTTCGTGAGGTTTCCCAACTTCCGCATCGACAGGTCTGAAAGGTGGTGTGTAATCCGTCTGATCCAATTCTACTGGTTCCTTGTTCAGGTCAGGTGTATACATATCTATCATCAGCTCAACCCTCAACTCAGATGTGAACGAGTCGACTCACTTTCATCCTCAAAACCCACATTCTGCCCATTTGAGCGTGTAGCTCCATGATATCCACCCAGTGCGACAATGACCAAGGTAACACCTCCACCAACCAGTGCCCATCTCTTCCACGCGCTCATTCCTCCTCCAGACCTCTTTCGGACTGGAGCACCATTGGCATTAGTAGGCAGAGCCGTATATTTCCTAGAACCAAACATCTGTCCTTTACGTGACCTTAGACCGGCTAATTCAGGTGAAGGTTGTCGAGTCGAAGTGACTGTTGTAGCTACGCTATCGGTCTCTGGAGTATTTGATCGAGTACGGTTCTGTGTGATAGGTGTGGTCGGGGTGGAATGATTGACCATACAATCTGGATCAATGTGAATTTACTGAAAACGTCAGCGCGTCTCTGTGTGTGTATTGGCGAATGAACGGAGGTCCGCGCGATGTAATGCACTTACACGTCCACAAATGATTGTCGTGACAAAGGAGTGACGCCTGAGTATATGAGATCAAGGTGTATATACAAGTGTACTGTATAGATACCAACACGTCGATATAACGAAGAAATGGGGAAATAGGTGGCCAAAGATTAACTTTAACTTGCCTTCTAGAAAGGGTAAATATACACGCGCCAGATTACTATAAAGGGTATATCTCATATCAACAGCCCATGGCAAAAAGGTCCCAAGCGTTGTAAGCCTCACCGTAAGCCTCTATCCCTTTTATCTTTGAAGAATCCAGCAACGCCCCTAGCTACAGTCCCATAATCTTGTGCAACTACTAAATCATCTCCGATCCATTTGGGAAGTTTGGTTCGAATCCTTGGAGAGGCGTATCGACGGTCAATGAGTAGTATACAGGCGTAATCGTTTGCATGGCGAATTGCTCGACCAATCGACTGATTTACCGCTCTCATACATAGGTTCTGGATTAATGAGTAGCTGGTAGGATCTTGAAGCTGAATGGACTCACCTCGTACATCTCTCGAGAGGCATCTTTGCCTGCTCCAGGAAGACTTTCGACGTATTTCATTCGTTCTTGAAGTTCAACCGAACCGACATTTGCAAATGGTAAACCAACCATGATCACACATCGACCTAGACTATCGGAAAAGTTGATCCCTGGTATCAGTCCCGGCCACCACACCCATAGAGTTTGGATATGACATACCTTCCGACAGCTTCCCTCCAACAACGGCAAAGAGCAAAGCACCGTTTTTACGTGATTTCTCACCAGCTTGGGATGCTGCTTGTGACTACCCTCAGCGTGGTCGGACCGATACGACGTACTGATGAGATTGCAAGTCCATAATCCCGCAGTACAGTCTCGACATCACTAGAAGTTTGAGGTTCGTAAAAGACCTGTTTGTCAGCTACGTATCATCCGCATGATCAATGAATTGACCTGTTTCCGTTCACCCAGTCTCGCCATCAGGCCGGACTTTGCCCAGAAAGCCTTGACCTTCTCAAGAAAGGAGTATGAGGATAGAAAAACTACAACGCCATCAGGTATCAAACCGATCATTGATCCCAGAACCGATCCCAGTTCGGTCAACTATCATCAGCTGATTCAATTCCTTCTGAAAGACAGCATACGATCGCCTCATCACCACGAGTTGAGAACTTGAATTCAAAATCCACTTTCCTAGGCCCAACAGTGACTACCTGAGTCAACAGATTCTCTTTGGGAATAACGTGTCGACAGCTCAATGTCGAAATCTTGTCTTTCGGTATCGCGGGAAATAGTTGGCGTAGGAAGTCGGAGATAGGTTCCATCGTCCCTCCTGCTAATATTACACTTCGAGCTGGATCTATCACTTCCTTAAACCTCTCGGCCGGATTCAGGAGCATATACCGTAATGTGACTATATTGTTGTCTTCGAGGGAAATCAGGATCCGACCATCGTCTTTCGCATCGACGAGGGAGAGAAGGAACGATTCGACTAAATGGAATGAAGCTATCGAAGCGTGTTTAGCGGCTGTCGTTCGACTACCTCTCGGGTCTATAATATCAGGCTTGCCTTGTTGTGTGAGGGTGAGCATACCATCTTTCATAGCTAGTTCCGCTTGATTCTCTGCAAACCCACTAACTTTCCTAGCCAATTTAGATTCCTTCAGATAAGATATCATTTCCATGATGTTCACTTGATCACTCCCTCCCCCGATCCGCGACATGAGAGTATTCCCATCTATCATCTCCGCTTTACTTTTCCCCTTCCAATCGGGCGATTTGACTTCGGCCATGAACTTTTCACATACTTTCGTCAGACCCTTCAAGACGGCTAAGGTCTGTTTGATCCATAATCCATGAACTGGTTTCAGGCGATTTCGGAATCGAGTTAGGTATCGTTCAAGTTGTGAAAGGGCGCTGGAAATGTGGTTCGAGGTGAGATTCGTAGAGTAGATAGAGAGAATGGTATCGATCAGATCTGAGATCAGCTTAGATCAATTGCGTCGAACTCACTATGAGCTTCATCAATAACTACAATCTGGTTCGTGAGATCGATATCGAGGGCTTCTCGGGCATTCTTCTGTAATAGCAGATTATAGGGTAACGTGACGAGCTATTCGTCAGAATCTTGTAGCGGACAAGTGAAGGATGGGGATATACTTGAGATTGTTTGACTGCTCGCCTAGTGGCATAGTATGGACAGACACAACTCCTCTTTCCTTCTTGTACGATATCCTCAATATCTTTCACACTAGCCTATTCTTCAGTACATCCCCTAACCTCCATATTCAGACCAACTTACCAAAACAGCATCTCTGGCGTCCAACATCGAGCCTTCGTCGTCTTTCTTGGGTAGAAATTCGCATCGATCCTTTCCTAACCATTAGTCTCTCAACACTATTCAAAGGGGGACATACCAGATTTCTGCATATCAAGACAAGCCTCATTCATCCTCTCATCCCCTCCCTTTTTGGCCAACTGACGGACTTTATCATTGATACAGAGTTGTTTCCGACTACCAAGAGGAACGAGTGAGACCTGTTGATCACCTTCTGATGCGTTTGGGAAAGAAGTCTTGAGTAATTCAGAAGTGAGTTGGCGAAGTTGGGTGTGGGTTCGGGATGTGTAGTAGATCTGTCATTAGCTCAGCATCATGTTTCAGCCTTACCTTTGTAATATCCTCTTCTACTTCTTCCTCGGATACCTTCGGTCTAGAAGCTTCGTATCTAACATCAGAGACTTCCAGAATGGCACACATGGTCACTACTGACTTCGCCATCAAATCCCTAACCTCCTTCGACAAGTAAACCCCATCTTGATCCCCCTCATCCTTATCTTCCGGTAGAAATTGCTCATCTCCTTTCTCCGCTCCATTCAACCCAGATCCAGATCCAGATTCAGATGCCTCACTACTAGCCACCTTGCTACGCTTGGTCCTGAATGCCCCTACCGTCGCAGTCCGAGCTTTTCTCTCTCTAGCTCGAGCAGCCTCCAGTCTCTCTATCCGAGCCGCTGAAGCAGCCTTCATCTCACGGAGTTGAGCTTTCACAGCATGATCAATCACCCATGCTGGATCTACCTATCAGCTATGTCTGCTTTGTGGAAACGAGCTCACCATCAGGATCATCAGCTTGTAATCTAGCCCGTAATGCGACTTCAGCTTCTTCATCTACTCTCTTCTGATTCTGCTGTAGCCAGGTAAGAGTGGAAGTGAGAAGTGTCAGACTTTTCCCCGTACCCGTTGGGGATTCTACCTAATCGTCAGCATCAGAATCAGCACAGAGACGAGTGAGCGAACGGACTATAGCTATTTTCTTTTGCTCAATTGCTTCAAACACCGTTTTCATCAGATCCACCTGAATCGAATATGGAGTTGGGTACGGAAAGGGGAACACATCAGGAGTAGGTAGTGGGATTTCTACCACCTGATCGTCCCCCATGATTGACAATGTACTGGTAGATTGACTTTTGGATTTCTTGGTCGCGAAGGTGGAGGTCTGGTATGTGCGCCTATCGTGCGGAAGCGCTAGGCTCACCATATCCCCGTTTTGACTTTGACCCCACCAGCTCCAGTTCCCTTGTAATGATACAACTACCGATTATGAGACATTCACTATAATCACCTTACCCGCTGACGTACCGTGATCGATCCTCATACTTTGCGCAAAATGTGATTGTGAACACGCTCGTACCCACACAGCGACTGAAGAGTCACTCTACCCCCGAGACGATGGGAACCGATTCTGACAATGACGTTTGTTAGGTCTACTGATTGCACCTTGCCATGTACAGGTACAAGCTCCAGCTCCCCCAAACCCCATAGCAAATACGACGTGGAAGTATAAGAATCGCGTCTTGCTATCGATTCTCTCTACTCAGTATCTACCTCTCATTCATCAGTTCCAACCAGTACTTTCACAAACCTAAATCATACCCATCACATACCATCACAATGTACCACCCAACCACCTCCATCCATAATGACAAAGACTTCTACTACCTTGGGAAAGCGATTGACGCGTCTTCGTCTTTCCAATACGACAACCACTTCTCTCGTCCTGGCGGTGTGAAACACGCATCTCCTAAAGTCGACAAACCCCTTCCACTTCCTCGTATGTCTTTATACCACTACCATCGTAACATGACTGATAAGTAGCATACCTCGCGAGTCCATTCGAGATGCCAAACCCCCATCCAGGGGGATGGAACCCCAAGTGGCCCTCTAGAGCGGAATGGGTCAAAATGCAATACTTGCAGGAGCGCGATCGAGCTTCCGCAAATAAGGTCAAGGAGGAGTTGGAAAGATCAAAGACCCAAGAACCCAATCATCAATACCGAGGTAGTCTTACTGCTGAAGAATTGGAACGGGCATTGGAGAAATTCCAAACGCTTCTACCACCAACACATACACCCGGTACCAACCCCCATCAGGAAGAGGTGGAACGACCCGAGACCCCAAATTGGATCGACATGTCTCCTCGGGACTATGATACCGCGTTAGATCAATACCAAGCCACTCTCCCACCCGTCTCTTCCCCCGCCGACTACACTGATACGACTACTCGTACCCCAAACATGACAAAGTCATCGTCTACCTTTGGGTCTTTCCAGAGTCTGTTGACGTTCATGACGCCCAAGTCTATCGCTAGTCTAAGGCATAAAAAGAGCAAGAGGGAGAAGGTTTCGTTTACTGTCTTATAGATAGATGTCAATCGGAAAAGGAAAAGTACAGCAGTCATTACATCACACTATAGTCTACAAGTTGGCATCTCTCGTTTAGTAGTTCCATGTACTAGTATATCGTATATCACATATCTGACAAGAGGAGACTCGAGGCGCACACGAACGTCCCCAGAACAGACCCGCTGCTTTCCACTCATGTCCTTCGCCCGACAGACACACCCCTGCTTTCCACTCATGTCCTTCGCCGAACAGACACGCCTCTATCCCTGACCCACCCTAAAGTCGAAACAAGCTACTGATCCGCAAGCTCAAACCCCATCGTAGACAATCTAACAGGTCTCTTCGGAGTAGGCGATGCGACACCCTTGTCAGGCGGCGAAGGAAACGGATACTCTCCAGGAGTCTTGACTTGAACAGATGACCGTCGAGGCTGTACAGCGGGTATGGTGTATCCTCCTTTACCCACACTGGAGCCTGGCTGTGAATATACAGGAGGCATTGTGACTCTTCTACTTCCTTTCTCCTTCTCGATGGCAGCACTCGGGGGTGTAGCGTTGGAGTCCGGAGGTGGCTGGGCGAGAGCTTCAAGGTCGGCTGCGATTTGTGATACGGATCTGCGGGGGGTGGGCATTGATACGGAGGTAGCTCGGACACCATGACCTGGTATGAAACGCGGCTGCCTGTCAGCAATCATGCGTCAATTGCGGGTCGGAGGTTCTACAGGATCAACTTTCCCAGACTGTCCTTCTGGTATCGGCAGGGGTCTTGTTCTGTTGAGCTGAACGGTATTGCTGCTATTGATCATATCCCCCCAACTCCCTTTACTAGTCCCAGGCGAGGTGACGGTAGTAGCAGAAGATGTGGATCCAGTACCAGTTGAATAAGTTGTGCTTGAACTCTGACTCATTGCCGAAGCTTGACTCGCGAAGGGTGGGCTTCAGATCAGCTCTGCCAATACTGTTGCTACAATAGACATACCGATACGCCGGAATTGACCTATTCAGAACACTCTCCGAAACTACCCTGCCCATTCTCGGTCTCACACCTACATGATCCCATACACCCTGCCCTACTATATCTAGCTCTCCCATGGCGACTCTGACCTTTTGGATCCTCATCATTTCCCTAGCTCTTGATTCTTCTATTTCTTCCAGATCACCAGGTAATTGACCCATCCATTGAGCTTCTGCGAGGACTCTGACTACTTATCAGCCGTGAAAATCGACTTGAGAAGAGGCGAAAACTCCTTACAATACTCGATATCTCTGAATGTCCCGGCTGCTTTGCGAAGACTCTCTGAATGGTAGTTTGTCAGTCCCGCCCCCACATTCCCGGTATGAGCCGCTATGCAGAGCAGCAGAGAAGCTTGCTTAGAACCCAATAGTGAAATATGATCGGCATCTGCCCTCTGGACATCTGTTGAGAGAGAATGCTGAAGGTGAAGTAAAGCGGCATGGGATGATGATGTATCGGTTAACGATTTTGCCGATTTACGATATGCCTTTTCTGCTTGTCAGTGAGGATACCTCAGGTGACTCACCAGCATGAGCATGTCGTTTACTGACTCCTGACCTATATGCTTCATGACTCCTTGTCTCTTTCTTTTTTATTAGCGACAGCAGCTTGTACCTGTCGCGGTGAAGACTTACGGCCAGTAGTGAAAAGTATTTCCCCGCCTCTGCATTTACTGCTTCATACTCCTTTTCCACCTTCTTTGCCCACTTGCCCGTGACATCCGCACACCCTTCAATAGCAGCTGCGGTAGGTCTCAGTGTCTGTGCTACTCGTTAGCACCTTATCTCCACGGTTGATGGATTGGAGAACCAGTGATCGATGTTTTCTCGACCCCTTGCCCTAATTCTTCCATTGCCTTCGCCAGTTTACGTCCAGTCTTGGCACATGCACTCAAAGCTTGCCGATGTTCATTCCATGCCCTCAGTAGTTCCTCTATCAGCTTCACATTCCTAAATGTCTCGTCCTGCATTGCCTGTGTTCCTTTACCCAACCCCGTTCCGTGGCGGTCATCCGGTGAAGGGGATCGAGACGAAGTCATAGAGGTCGCGCTGGTCGATTTCGGAATGGCGAGGGATGCTTTTGATGGTGAGCTACTACCGAATAATGGCATTTTCACGTCAGTGATAAGCAAACATGAGATGGAAGAGATGTTGATTCATGTCGAAGGGTAAGTAAGCTTTGGAAAGGGGGTTGTGTGTGTGCTTCTGTCAAGACATCTCTCTGCCGTACGCCGCACACTTGACCCCACACGAGAATATCATCGTTTCATATTAACCAGCATGATATTAACACCCACAAGCCTTTACCCGTCGTCGATATGCTTCGAGGCTTCCTGTTATGGAGAGTCAAGGTAACTTACTGTATTATCGCGCAGATGACGATGTAAATTCAGTCACGTGATTAAACAATCATTCAGGGTCATTGTTTTGTCCAAACAGCCAGCCCCCTTCCTTTCCTCAAACTGATACTGATAGTGATATCCCAACTGTTTCCGTTTGCTTCCTTCTTATACTTCCGTCAATTCAACCTACACATATCAACGATATCGATTTAGTACACCTGGTCATCTCTTCGTACAAAGTACACAGAGTACAGAGTACGATACGATAAGAGACGAACGAAAGCATACATCTCAAATCAGAGAAACACACTCGGTGGCGCGGTCCATTCGTCTGCTTCTCCTCACTGCAAACAAAGCATCATTGCTTTCCACTTGACGCGACTGGCTTTTATCAGGCTGCTACTTGCTTACAATCATCTTCAGTGACTTGTAGCTCCTTCTCTTTCCCCAGGTGAGTCGCTGCTCCTTTGGGTCAGATGCTTGACATCTGCTTCACCACAACGATGACCAGACTTGGACCGCTTCTTCACCCCGGACTCGACGGTCTACCTCCAGCAAGATCATGACTGACTTGTAGTCTTCAATGTCGACTACGATCACACCAACCCACGTCCCATGTTCCGGCCCCTCTTCTCGGTCCCAACAATCATCCTCGTCACGCTTCCAGCAGCTTCTACAAGCTAAAATAGCTGCTGAAAAGACCGACGTTTCATCCACCCCACCGCCCCCACCCACACACTCGCAAGTACCAGTCAATCAAGCTTTCGATAACCTCTCAACATCCGATACAGTCTTCAATCCCTCGTTCATGGGTCAGCACTACGCTCCAGTAGCTACTTTCACCGAAAACAAAGGCGAAAATATTCCAGCTGATGACATGTCGGCTGCTTTCACAAGTGTCACTACAGAAAGGATCGCTAGTATGTTTGCCGATACCCAGGAACAGTCGAAGCGACAGGATTGGGGAATAGAGACGAACGCAATGTACCCACCATCCGTTCCAATCAAACAGGAGGCAGGCGAGGCATATCATCAGAACCCCCTTACTACACCTTTACAATCACGACCAGTCAATATGCACAGCCATCCAGACTATGCGCTCTGGCGGGAAAGAGGCCTATCGCCTCAATCCGTCACCTCGACCCCAAGCTTGATGGATTCTAGCTCTTCTATGAGTTCCGCCGGACTTCCGCCTACTCCTCTTCTCGCCCATACCCCAGTCACTCCCCAGCTTGATTCCAGGTTACCCTTCCACCGACAAAGCATGGACTTGATGAATGGATCTCCTAGCTCTGCTCAGTCATCCTACGGTATTAGCGCATTCAACGGTACAAATGGCCAAATACAGGTCCCCGGTATAGTTCAAGCTGCTTCGCACGAGGGTGACTCGCTGAATCTAAACAACTTGGGCGGTGATGCGAATGGCGGGTACGATCAAGGAGGATACGGTGGAGACGGTGGATATGGTGGGAATGACGGTTATGGAGATAGTGGGAATGGTGGCTATGGACCTCCAGCAGGCAATGGTATCGGCGGGTCAGGTGGAGATGGAAATGATCCTGGAGAAGGACCTCCTCCGCCGCCAAAGGGCAAGAAACTACAATTGGCCTGCCATTTCTGTCGTCGACGCAAACTCAAGTATGTCGTAACCCATTCAGCTAAAGCTGTAGACCAATGAGACTGACGGTCTAGGTGTGATGGAATTCGACCTGAATGTTCAAACTGCAATAAACGAGGCGAAACCTGCATCTTTGACGATTCAGTCCGTCGGCGTGGGCCTGGAAAACGAACGAAAGATATGCGTGGACGATCCGGGCATGATCTGATCCAAGGTCACAATGAAGGTCAATTCAATGCGTATGTGCTCAACGATCCCTCTCACATGCCCATGGGTGGACCTTCGCATGATACACATCACTCGACGCCGGATCTTGAGCAGATGGCAGCGGCGGCTTCGGCGAATCAACAGCATTACCACGATGGAATGGCTGCGGCTAGTTTACCTGAAATTGACCCGAATATCGATCCAGCACTAGCTATCCTTGGTATGGGTATCGATGCTGGACCTTCGAACTCTTCAATCCCTCCAGCTACTTTGGCTGAAGCGGATCCCACAAGGGGCCAGAAGCGAAAACAAGATTTGAACGGGGACGATGATGGGAAACGCTTGAAATTGGAAGACGAGACGTATGAGGGTACATTACCGTCCACAGACCTTGGAGGAGGAGTGGGCGATATAGCTGGATTCCCAAATTGGTCATCTGGAGAACGAGAGGAAGAAGTGAATGAAGAAGATTTAGAAAAGTTTGAAAATGATCTAAGGAGGGTTATACAGGATCAAGCAGAAGCAGAGATTGAAGCATTAGAGACTGGGCGTACATTGGAATGACCAGTCGTTGTAAAAGTAGGGGAATGTATAAGTTATTGACTTCTTGAGTTCGCGACGCGTCTGTTGGCTGTTTCAGAATATTATTCTAAAGGCAGGGGGGGCTTCACTTCAACGCATATTACATATCTCAACAAGGATCTCTTGCTTGTCATTCAACATTCATCCGACGAAACTTCCCTAGAATTGTTATTCAGGTATTATACAACCATGTCGGTTTACGTAGGAGCCTGTGAGTTCAGAGAACTACTTGGTCGATTTGACCGAGAAGAGTCAATAGAGCTTACGACTGATAATCAGCCCGAGGAGAACTCCTAGCTTGGATCAATGACATCGTTCATCCCACAGAAATCAAAAAGATCGAGCAGTGCGGTACCGGAGCAGTATACTGTCAGGTGAGCTTCCAAACTCAAGGCGCAATATGGGTCCAAGCTGATGATCCCAGATTATTGATTCTATCTACGGTCCGCTTTTTGTACTCGGGAGTCGGAACGAAGCTGATTATCAGGTGACGTACCAATAACTCGACTTAAGTTCAATGCGAGGCAAGAATACGAGTACCTTGAGAACTTCAAGATCCTCCAGAAAGCCTTCAAGCAGCATCAAATCGATAAGGTAAGCTAGAACTGGTTTGATCCACAGGGTAGAAGCTGATCTTGTAGCCTATACCCGTCGAAAAGCTTATCAAGTCAGTTGCAAATCTCCCTTGTGAACTCGTGGAGCCGTCAGCTGATGTGTAGGTGTCGAATGCAAGATAATCTGGAGTTTGCACAATGGTTAAAGAAGTTCTGGGATGCGAACACACATGGAGAAGGATACGATGCACAAGGCCGAGCGTAAGTTCTAATAGCATGGCTTCGGAGGCATGAACTGAACGTATAGAGGTGGTATCATTCCTTCCGCCCCAGCCGCCTCTTCCTCTCGAGCGCCCGCGGCACGAGCTAGGGTCCCAACGGCAACTACCGGTACTCGAGTCGCTTCGTCCAATGCTACGAGTCTGCAATTACAGAACATGCAACATGCTCTTGCAGAGACGGAAGCACAAGCAGAAGGATTTGAGCGAGAAAGAGATTTCTACTTCGAAAGTGGGTAGATGATTGGCTTTAGAGGAGATCAGCTGATGTGATAGAATTGAGGAATATCGAAGTAATGGTACAAGAGAGAAACAGCCAGGAAGGATTGTCAGCGGAAGAATCGGAATTCTTGGCAAAAGTCTCGGATATCTTATATCAAACTGCAGTATGTACAGCTGCTTGGACCGCCAAGTGGGAAGCTGACCTGTAGGATGGCTTTGTGCTTCCCGAGGGCGAGGAGGGGCAGGTGGAACAGGCCGAGGACGAAGAGACGTTCTAAGTATAGGTATAACCAGGTCCAGGTACAGGTACAGATACAGATACAGGGATTCAATACTTTGGGCATGCAACGGTCTTTCGACTTGGTCAAGGCACGGATATTGCATATGGGAATGATATCGATATTCACAACAGTTGCGGTGACTGAGTGGACGAAATGGATTCGCGAACAACGAACAAATCTCAGAGGTTCCTGACAATTCGATCGATCTCCTCCTGAAACTCGTCTCGGACATGATATCCATTCTCCTCGGTGTATCCTGTTTGTCAACACCTGTAAGAGCGGTAAACATACGTTCGAAATGGGCCCTCAGTCCCAAATCAATAGGCACGAGCTTGACAACGAGTCGCTCGTCCTATCATTAGCATCAGGAGAACGGACCAGGTTGGACATACAGCTTCGGGCTTGGGTATGGGTACGACCCCTTTCTCGAGACCGTGAACTGCAACTCGGAAGAAATGTCGAAGTTGGCCCATTCCGCTTTTCATCAGTGTGCTCGATTGGAGGAAATAGACGACATACGTGATTCCCGCTTCTTTCTGCCAGTAATCCGATATGGTAATCGTGACATTATCACCTGATTGCCAATTTCGCCTTCGCCAAATTCTCAAAGACATACTGGACTTGACACCGCCTTCTTCTTCAAGCTCTCGCAGTGCGGCAGCGCTGCTGGTCAATCACTAACTCGCGAGGACGAAGAAATGTGCGCACATGGGAGTCTCTTGTCGACCATCAGGGAGATGATCCATCATGCCATCTGGGAAAGCTGATATCAGTCTCGAAACGAGTATGAACATACTAATCATGACCTTGCCCAACTCTGCACGCCACTCCTCAAGGTAAAGTAAAGCCTGGGTACCGTCCGGGTAGTGAATGTAGGGTTGGATGATGGCTCCTGCTTGTAAGTGCTGTGCTGTGGGGCTGCACACACATACCTCCTGGAAAGACACCATGTTGCCAAGCCTCCATCTCTCGTGACACCTGAGGATAAGTACCGTATTCGGAGCGTAGGTGGGATGAACACGTGCAATTGCCCCTGTCTTCTTATTCCTAAACCTAACTCTGACAACTTTCAAATACTTCATTCCCTTTAACAATTCAGTTTCCTCCATTACCTGCTCCCATTCCGCATCGCCCCATAAGCAGGCCGGTGTATCAGGCTTCTTGAGGACTTTATCACGGTGATGCTGAGAGTACCCCATAAATTCCCCTTTATCATTGAGGAACGCGAGTTGGTGGTGTTGATGTCCGAGGATATGATGGGGGGTTTCGGCGATATCCTGGAAATGGAGGAGTTTGCCTTTGTGGTGTTCTGGCCATGGGGTAAAGGGGGCTTTGGTGGATATGCATTCCGCATTGGGATGAGTAGGGTTTGTAAGTGTCATATTGGTAAGTCAGTGAGTGAGTCGGTGTGTCTGATCGAGAACTATTCTGCAGTGAGCTGGGGGAAAGATGATATAGGAATGGGTGGTATGAGGAGACGAGAAAGTGGGGCTGCTGTGCTTATATGCCTCTGAGGTCCTTTTATGTTAGGAGGATGAAGGGTAGTCGGCTCCCAGGTCTGGTCATCCTTTCAATGCCCGTGAGATCGGCCAGGGGTACGCACGTTCAATTCCTCAGATACAAGTGAGCGACTGATCAAGCAGGAGGAACAACAGCTCCCTGATCCCTCACGCAGGACTTCCAGGCTGCAGCGAAGGAGATACAAGGCAAATTTGTATACATTCGAGTTGTGAGTATGCCTACAAGAAGGAAGGAGGAGATCTAAGTACAAACGTCGCCACAATATCAGAAGTCAAGGTATCAGCAATTAGCAGCAATCCACTCTAGCTCCTCCTTGAACTCAGCGCCAACGATATATCCGTTCTCTTCGGTATATCCTACTCATTAGCCACAACTAGTCTTGCAGAGGACGTACGAAGGAAATGTTGTTGGAGAAGATGATCAACCAGTACCACCTTTACGATAATCCTTTCGTCCTGTAATCAATCGCACATCCATGTCGCGATGGGTCCGCCGAGGGCCCAAGAGAGGACTTACATCTTCAGGATGAGGTTCTGGGACAAAACCCTTTTCAAGACCGTAAATCGCCACTCTGAAGAAATGTCGATCTTGTCCCATTCCCCTACTCGTTAGTGGTGCCTGTATGGAACGTATCATACGAGATCAAGCCGTCTTTTCGCCAATGATCGAGAAGAGTGATCTTGACGTTGTCATCTATCTGGTGAGTGAATGTGGGAGTACAGACGTACTTGCTTCAACACCGCCTTCTTCGCTCAATTCTCGAAGAGCTGATACACTGCCTTATCAGTCTGGAACCGCAGGCGCTATCGAGACATACAGTGGCTTCTCTGAAGAACCCTTAGGAGTATATTCCATCATTCCTTCTGGAAAGCCTATTACTCAGTACAGTGTCCGCCTTGACTTGGAAGAAAAGGGTCAAGAGCTTGGAAGACATACATATCGAGATCTTGTTGGTCTCTCGACGCCATTCTTCGAGGTAGAGTAATGCTTTTGAACCATCTGGATAATGAATGTACGGTCGACAAATCACGCCTGGGCATCAGTACTCGAGAGAGATACTTCAGATTGGAGAAGAATTGGCGTACCACCAGGGAAAATTGATGGTTGCCAAACAACCACTTCCCTTGATTCCTGATATCAGCTTTGCTACATATGCAAAACCTACCACAACCCCAGTGGTCTTGTGCCGATATTCAACCCTCACTACCCTCTTATATTTCAATCCCCCCAAATCAACCGGATCACTCAAATCCCTCTCCCACTCCCCGTTCTCAGCCAGTGGCGCCGGACAGGAGGGTTTGGGCTTGATCACATCGTAATCGTGATAAGTGCTCCTTTCCTCAGTCCCATCTTCATTCAAGGGAGTCAGTGTGAAGTGTTGAAGATTAAGGGTATGATGTTCTGTTTCTTTGAGCTGTTCAAGTTTTGTGAGTGTTGGTTTGGAATGAGTTGGCCAGGGTGGGAATGGGTCGATTCGCATCTTGATAAGTATTTATCGGGGTGATTGTCGTTAGAAGAGGTTAGTAGGGTATGAGTCAAGTTTTGGCCGTTGGGTTATAAGAGAGGAAGAAGGCGACGACCCAATCAATGGCTTGGGGGAACCATCATCCACATCCTTTCATATCAAGGGGTACGACGATCGCCACTCGGGTTCCTTGTCACTCCGCTCCTTTGACTTACATCATGAGGTACGACAAATCTCACTCTACCTAGGGCAGCATCGGCTGCTTGCCCAAAGCCAAGAATTCCAGATACTGCATACATCGTTTCCATCTTCTTCTTTTCGACTTCATGTATACGTACAAACCATTCCCCCGTTGAATCCCGAGACATATAATCTTTGGGCCAAAGAGAGCGACTAATGCCCTGCCTTCTCTGGCATTTCACCTCCGACACCCTCCAATTGATAGAGAGGCTTCAATTTCGCATCCTTCCTCCAGAAGACATATCGACGGATAAACCACGGTAGCCAGGTAGTTGTTTGGTATTTGATAAACACAGGCATTGGGACTGCGTATACGAAGTCGAGCTCTTCAAGAGTTCGTCGACTACTTATCAGCCTCTCTCTTCACATCCGCCCATGAGATGGAACTTACGCAGTCTCAGGTTGCAAGAGGAAACATAGTACCCAAGCTATCCAGTCAGCTCTGCCTCAGCGAACATAGTCTAAGAGGAAACATACCCAGAAGATTGGTTCCCGCGTAGAGGTAGAATGTCCCACTGGGACCTAGCGCCGAGAGAACACTGGGGAATGTCAGGCCCAGAACGGCGGCCCAGAAATTGTTCTGTTGCACTGCAAATGACATCCCTATTTCTCGATGTGTGAGTGGGTACGATTCTGCTGCGTACCTACTCATCAGCCTTTCTCCAGTATGTCAGATCCATGAGAGGACTCACACAAAGGGTACAGGACCCATTCCAGGTGAATAGAATGCCGTGTAGACGTAAACCGCTGGTTGTCAGCTCGTTTTGAGCTGGATCTTAGAGAGACAATGACCTACCAGCAGCAATGAGAGGGACTCGATGAGGACTACTGACGTCCATGTAAAAAGCAGATCCAGCCCAGAAAAGCATGATGGCCATCATTGGGAAAGTGAAAAGCAACAGATTCCTTCGACCAAAAGTATCAATCGTCCAGATCGCTGGCTGCTTGTCAGCTATCAAGACTCCAAGACTTCGAAGGATGCAAAGACGTACCAAGGCAAAGATGGTATTGACGAGCCCAAATCCGAAAGATGCCAAAAGACTCTGCTGAATCGAATATCCAGCTTCGGCAAAGATTGTTGAACTGTAGAACTATTTCATCAGATCATTTTTAATCAGAGGCGAGACTGGGAGGAAGTTCAGACATACCGCCATGATGTTGATACCACAGAGCTGTTGTCCAATCATGACTACCCAAGTGGCGATATTTGCCCTCCTAAGTCGTGGGACAGTGAAGATATCTTTGAATCGGGAGAAATAATTCGTTCCTTGGAATGCATCCTTCTCCTCCAAGATCTGGCAGTGGGCGTAGAACTGTCTGTCAGCGATCATGTCCCTTCTCAAGCATGAGTAGAGGTAGCATACCATATCCCTAGCAGCTTGTATCTCGGCTTTTCTTAATCGACAGAACGACCTGAACGCTTTCTGATATCTATCCTTCTTCATTAACCATCGTGGCGATTCAGGAATCCACCAGACCATAATGAGTAATGGGACGGCAGGGACAAAAGCCGCGGCCAACATGATTCGCCAGGCATTCTCACCAACTTGGTAAAACATCAAGTTGGAGCACTATATTGTGAGCTCCCTTTACTCCGCTGTGAGCGAGCTATGAGAGTCAACCTACGAAACCGAATAAGATACCGAATGCGACCCATCTAATATATCAGCTTTTACTGTCATGGCAAGTGGTCGAGGGGAAAGGGGACTTACAGCTGGAAAGACATGACCAGCGCTCCTCTGATGGAAGGAGGAGCACTGCATATTAGCCGATGTATCGTTTACACGATGGGGGGCTTACGTCTCAGCAGTCATGATAGGGATAGTTGTGATCTTCATTCCCATTCCGAAACCAAGTAAACATCGACAAATGAAGAGTTCCCACCAATTCCTCGTGAATGCTTGACCAAGGACTGATCATAAGAGAGTGTAGTAAAAGCGTGAGCACGATGACTCACCAGGGAAGACACAGAATAGACCTGTAAAGAAGATGGTACCCCTTCGACCTAAGTAGTGATTACAAGGATCACAGAGCATTGCCGATATGGTGCCGACTACTAGGGATGGTCTAATGGTCAGCAGCCATATACAAATGAGAGCAACAGAGACATACGCCGAGTTGACCATTCCAACCAGCCAGGTGTTTTCTACAATCCCGAATTCTACCGGGAAACTGAGATTTGCCTAATTGTTAGTAGTATTCCTGGACTATCGACAAAGGCTAGAGTGAAGCTCACCCCGTTGGCACCGGTGTTGTCTGATCATCAGCTCAGTCTCGAATCCAAGCTACAGTCAGACTTACCCCAACCATGAATTGCTGATCCCATAGAACAGACGAAAACAAGATAATACAGTGATCGAGTTTGACTCCATTTATCTGTTCGTCAGCCATCATCAGCCTTGCGTGGTAGTCAGATGAACATACGAGTATACTCCCTCCTCACCCAGAACTTATCTTCCTCAGTCAATTCAGGTAGGGATTCGTAATCATTTGGATTCTGAGCTAGTACAGCAGCTCGTCTGAAGAGGTCGACTTTATCGTTGAAACCATGTTCGGCACAAAAAGCGTCTGAGATGTTGTACAGTGATTCTCTTGATAGACCGAGCAGAGGGTTCTGAATCCTAATTTGTCAGCGGTGTGGAAGAAGATGTGAAAGCGGACATACTTGGCAGATACATTACGGTTTCTGTCGGCAACCCCTACTTGGACTTCTTCAGTCTTGGAGGCGCTTTCATAATGTTCAATCTCGTGGTCTTTCTTGATATAATCGACGTCGTGGGAGATATCCCTCACTGGCTCTATCTCTGGCATGGTGTGTCAATTGGGATTGTGATGTGTTATGAGTCGCGGAAAGTGGGCGATCATGAGTTGATATATATCCTTCCCCGGACAATGTATTGATCTCCAATGGGTCCTCCGCATCTCGCTATTTTTCCGCCGGCCGACAGCGCCATCCTTGGTATAACAGGTAGTGTGTACATGGATATCGCCCTGCGGAGTTGTCGGTTGTCAGTCGGGAGTCGGTAAAGAAAGGCCAGGAGTCAATACTGTATGACAACATGGTGGAATTGACGAGGAAGAACAGTCTCCCCCTGTGCTCCGTGGGGGTCAGGCACAATTTTAGCGGTTAAAAAAGCTTCCTCTGTACGCCCAACATTTCATGGGTAGTCACCGAGGGCGGAGGTCTGCCGGAGAGAATGAGAAGCGGAAATTCGATGGAATATACGGAATAAGAATGGAAGCCTGCGGTATTTCAGTGGGACAACTCCGGCCGGGTTGAGGAGCGGAGCGTCAGTGTGCGTGAGTCGGGCCAATTAGCGGCGAGTGGGATTACTATATGAACAGCGTGTGCTTGGTCTTTGAGTCGGTATATCTTCCATCCCCTCGAAACAGAAGTAGCCATCATCATGACACGAGACCTATCCTTACTTGAACAACTCGAGAATTCGGGTGTCAAAGTCGATGTCGATTCTTACCACCTTTCATGGATTAAAGCTGTTCCATTCACTCCCCACGATGTTACCTCCAACCAGATTGTCATCCAGCAGCAGATCTCCCTTCCAGAGAATAAGGAGATCATCGAGCAGACTGTAAGGGAGATGAAGGATAAAGATTGGTTGGATATTCATACCGTCTTGGTAAGTCTTTGCCCATGATGCTAGAGAATGAGATGGGCTGATGGCAGACTGCACGATTCGCAAAGAACATCGTACCCCTCATCTCTGGTCGAGTACTCGCTCAAGTCAGTCCTCGATTTGGATACGATCAGAAAGCCATTGAGGATCACGCAAGGGCATATAAGAAGGCTTTCAACGCCGAAGGGATCTCAGAGTATGTTCATACTTTACACCATGACTAGGAAGCTGACAATTAGTGACCGATACATGATCAAAATCCCCACTACCTCCGCAGGTGTAAACGCAGCCAAGAACGTCCTCCCCGACGGAATTCGATGTCTGGGTACAGCCTTGTTCTCTCTTCATCAAGCTATCGGAGCCAGTCAAGCTGAGATGTTGGCCATCTCGCCTTATTTTAACGAGACTCGGGCCCATGTTCAAGTAGAACTTTGGCCGGACGTTGAAGACCCAGCAACTCAGCATCCTATGGCTAATCGAATGATCCATATTCGGGACACCTACAAAAAACTAGCCAAAGAGACTGGCAAGACTCAGCCATTGATCAAGGCTGCCTCGTGAGTGACCCAGATCGTATCATATATGTCACGAGCTGATAAATAGGACCATCACTGCTCGAGAGACCCTCGCAATGAAAGAACTCGGCGCTGACCACGTAACCATCCTTGCCGGTCCATTGGAGGATATGCTCAACGCAAGCCAACTTCCTCCACCTACAAAGGGCCAACAATGGCAGAAACGACTCTCGGAGCTCGGTAAACCGAATCTCACATGGGCAAAGTGGGATGTTCCCGAGCCAACAGCTTCCGAAGAGAGGATGAAGAAACTCGTTTCTTCCGATCCACTTGACAAGACTATGAACAAGGACTGGAAGATGGCTAGTACCGATATTGATTACTTGCAGGGTAAGACTCTGGATGAGTATAATGAGAAGGATGAAGTTACCAAGATTAGGTTGAGAGACGCGCTCGAAGTATTCAGTGCTGCTGAGGAAGAGTCTCGGGTCGAGATTGAGAAATTGAGGAAAGAGCTCAAGTAGATGAAGTATATTGTGGATGTGGTCTTGACTCCTGAACGCTATGCAGATGCTCGCAAGACGCTATGCAGATGCTCGCAAGACGCTATGCAGATGTTCCCAGAGACGAAGTGACGGAGCAGGGCGCGGTTTTTCTGACCTGCTGCATACTGGCCTGTACTGACTGCTATACTTTCTTCTAATTTGGAACTTAAACGCTTACTTCCCCTCGTCCTCCTTGAAGTTGAGCGAGATACCATTAACGCAGTGTCTCTCGTCCGTAGGGGTCTTGTATCCTTCTCCCTTGAATACGTGCCCGAGATGACCACCACTATGTATATTAGCTAACAGACTAGTATCCGGACGGGACAGCTTACCAGTTGGCACAAGTGATCTCGATGCGGGTCATGAACATTGACTTGTCCTCATGTCGGTTGACAGCACCGGGGACGGTATCGAAGAAGGCTGGCCATCCACATCCAGATGCGCTGATCCATCAGCTCAAGCTTCACAAGTGGTCACGCAGCTCACAACTTCTGATTAGACTTGTATAATGGGGCATCACACCCAGCGCAGGCTAATGGTCAGCTTCTCTACTGCGCTTCAGCATGGAAAAGGCTTACTGTAGATACCCTGATCCTTAGGATCCTTCTTATCAAAAGGGTGAGATCCAGGTCGTTCAGTGCCTTTCTGCCTCAAAATCCTGAACTACCAAATCAGCTACTGGCCAGCTAGTATCTCAAGAACATACCTGCTCAGGAGATAGCTGGGCCTGCCATTCACTATCACTCTTCTGTACGCTCATCTTATCTTGATTTTGATTTTGCTGTGGCGAGGACGAAGATGAAAATAGTGCAAATGGTAGCGAAATACCTGCTGCTCGTGCTCGTAGAGGTGTATGTGCAATTACTGATCGAGTTGCTGAGATGATTGGTCTGGCTATGAAGGGCATGCAGATGATTGCGATTACAAGGCTGAGTAAGAGTAATGGACGCATGTAAAGTCAAGGTGTGCGTCTTCGATCCAAAGTGGAGGTACACTTCTGACTGACGTAACTACAAGAGGAAAGGAGGGAGGAGTATTTAGGGAACACAAAACCCTGATATGGTGGAGGCGATCGGCAATCAGGGTGTAAGATGAGCCCCGGTAACTTGACTGATTTACCCTGACTTGGCATGAGACTCGGCCCAGCGTTCTGGAATGGCTGATGCATCTTCATTCCCACATGATCTATATCTCGTCTCACCAACGCGAAACCGTTGTATGATAAACTCGATCTACGGCTTTCAACCTCCAGTACTTCGTATTAGACGGGATGACCCAGAAAGCCCTTCCGGAATCAACAACATGAGATCGATCTTCAGGAACAGACGTTCCAATTCAGAGTCCGGAGAAAGCGGTCGGCCCACTTCGAATACAAACGCACGACCTGGGCCTGAAGATGCTGGACCTAGTACAAGGCCACCTGTGATCAGGGAGGAAGGCGAGGAGAGAAGTTCACCTGTGACAATACCTGGACGTGAGGTCTTACCGCCCGGATACTTGCCTGCTACTGCTACTTCAGCACCGATCCCATCGTATGAAGCTGCACTTGGGGTTTCGAGCCGGTCGCCCACGGCTCTTTCTGGATTCATCGGTGGTCGTACACCTTTGAATAGAAGGTCAGTGCTTGGGACCTCGCCTAGGAGTGATGGGAGTGCGATCGCAGATGATGAGGATACGGATGAAGACGATCCACTCGTACCTCGGATCATCAGGCCCTCGCCTGCTTTACAACTGGTCCCGCTACCCATACGCCGAGCTACTTTCGCGGCTCCCCCACGCACACCTTCACCTACACCAGATCGGCAGACTTCACTTCGACTGCCGGTCGAAATACCCCGCCCGCCGGCCAACGCTCTACCAGCATACTCCCCCCACCTCCTTCGCGACGAATTGAGGTTGATTTCGGCTGTTCATCTCGATCAAACACACCCAGCAGCGGCATTTTTCAATCATATCGCCCACTCGTATAACGCTTCAGGTGGTACTCAAAGGGTGCAAACGGAGGAGATGTCGACAGGATCGAAGAAATTGAAATTGACACTGACGAGGGGGGCCGAAAGGATGAATGCGAATGGGACTGGACCGATCTTCATACGGCTACCTCGTGGCGGCGACTTGGCTGGAAGGATAGAAGTAGGGAAAGCTGATCATGCGACTCAGCTGGAAGTATCGGTATGTTATACGAAGTGGACAGGAAATGTGCTGACGAGAAGATTATTGGACTGGTCAATACATCTTACTATATTCGAGGACAGTATACCCTCATCGACACTCTACCTCTTTGTCGGCGACATCAGGTCTTGTACCCCCCATCCGCTTCGACAGAGGCGGAGGACGCGACTACCGAAGAGCCAACCGTGACCATCACTGCCGATGGTGTGGTGGCCGACCGAGTCCCCGATCCATCACCGCCCACCACCAGTGCCAGCACCAGCCGACCCACAGCCACAACTCACTCTGAGTCCGCAGACCTTGCATCTGGGTCAACAAACGATGCAACTGCTTCTCGGAACGGTCAGAACCCCGCAAAGGACGCATTCATCCCACCAGGCCAGACCTTTGAGTTTGCCCTCAAGATGCCAAGTGTCCATTTCCGAGATTCACAAGTGGATTTACCGCCTACTAGCTCGATTTTTCAGGTTGGTATGCAAGCTAGTGTTGAGTATGTCCTGCGAATCAAGCTGAGTAGAAAGGGATGGAGGTTGAATGAGACGTAAGTCTGGTTTTTCAGTATGAATATCTCTCATAAACGCAGTATCACCATACCAATCATCTACGAGCCACGATCACACGTCAACCCCCGCCGCCTCCGGGCATTGACTACCGACGACGCCATGAATCCAGGTTGGCGGACTATCAAGCTTCATGGCGGCGATCCTTCTAAACCAGCAACAGTCACTGCTCAACGAGGAGTAAACGCTACGCTCCTTCTCCCTTCTCCTCCAATCGTTTATATCCCATGGGGTGCCGAACCGCCCCCGATCCCTTTCCATCTTCACTTCCATTCTACCCTGACTCATGCGCTTGCCACTTTCTCTGATCCTACACAGAGCAACTTTGTGATTCGCTTGATGAGAGTTGCAACTATGCGGATTGGAGCCGAGAGGGAAATTAGGAGGATGGAAGTTCCTGCCAAAGTCGAGATATGGCAGGAGGGAGGGCCAAAGATTGTATTGGGTACTCAGCAGAAGACTACGGTCGCTTCTTTGGTTTCGAGTGTGGTCAATGGTGGGTCGACCGCGACTGCGACTGCGACAACGACTTCGACATCGCCCACGACACCAACGACCAGCGGGAGAAGACCATCAGTAGGTGGATCAGAGAGACGTCATTCATTCTTTCGCCGACTATCGCTCGATAGGACGCAGTCACGAGATGCAGAACCTCTTCAACGTCAGCCGTCAAACGCACCTCCGCCAGTCCCACCTGTGCCGGAAGAACCGGAACATCCCATCCAGACGGAAGAAGTCACCACCGAGCCGTCCGAGACATCTTCCGAGGCACGCGTAGGATCGTCAAGGACCAGCCATGAAGATCCAGCGTCTGCTCCTCCGATAGCTCCGCTGGCCTTGTCATCGACAGACGTTCATTTCCTAGGTCAATTGACCATACAATTCCCGTCTTCTGGCCCCGAGCTACTCAGGAGGCTGGTTCAGAGTTTCATGACTCCCGAGATTGGGATTACCTATGTGCTGGAAGTTGGAATACAACCTAATGCCGGAAGTGTGAAAGAGGCATTCAAACATGTATGGGGAGGGGGACTGGTAGAGGTTGTCTTGGGCTCCAGACCTTTGGATGTTGAGGAGTCAGGCCCAAATCTTAGGCCTAGCGATACGAGAAGTTGAGATGATTGTATGTGGTTCGTTGTATTTTGTCATAGAGGATGATCATGGTTGTTGTAGGTCGCGTCATTGCCGCGTATATCGGACATAAGGCTAAGACCGTCGAGATGGTCCGTTGAAAAGGAGTGCCACACTTGACCCTGTCCTGTCTCTTGTCGGGAATATAGCTTTAATCCCGCTCCTCCGGTTGGGTGTGGTGAATTCTTGGTTGACGCTTGGCTGATAGGATCCTCTAACCATCAACCTATATTATTCAAAATGGCTGCACGATCTGGTGAGTCGGATTTGATCAAGAAGGCAGAGCAAGTGGGCAGAACTGGACTATGGATATCGACCCGGTTCGAGCGCTATCGTCAAGACCAAAAGCAAAATTAGTGAAGACGACCGGAGTTAAGGGATTGGGAACTGTGCTTGAGAACGATGTGGGATGACGGTGTGTTGGAGTGGACAGGGGAGTCTCAAATGGGCCTGCGAATACCTCACCGCTGGAACGCCACGTCGATTTCGCTGTCGCCCCCGGTACAGAAGAGTCAGCACTATCGACACATCGTCAAGAACATAAAATCCGCCTGTCTGCTTGCTCTGCTTTCCTGCTCTGGACCTGCATTGGACCCAACTAACAATCTAGGCCTCGCTCATGACCGAAGAAAGTCGCGCAAAGCGCACTTTGCCGCACCTTCCGGTGAGAAGAGGAAGATGATGTCCTCATCTCTAAGCAAGGAGCTACGGGCCAAGCACGATGTGAGTGTAGTTCATCGGATATATAAGCCGGAGTGGACATGGCCAAGTCGATCAGTCGTACGGAAGGCGACTTCAAGATGGATAACGGATCATTTGTAGTTCAACAGCTGCTGATTTTCAGGCTCGATCCATCCCCGTCAGGAAAGACGACGAGGTTTTGATTGTCCGAGGAAAGTACAAGGGAAGGGAGGGAAAGGTCACCCAGGTTAGTCATTGGCCGTATCTCTTTCACCATTGTGTACTAACGTGCAGGTCTACCGAAAGAAGTGGGTTATCTACGTCGACCGAGTCCACATTGAGAAGTCCAACGCCGCTACCGTCCCCGTCGGAATCAACCCTTCCAACGTTGTCATCACCTCCCTCAAGGTGAGTCAATGTATAGATACAACATGCGCACCGCTGACATCCAGCTCGACAAGGACCGAAAGGCAATCCTTGAGCGAAAGGGTAAGGGTTCCGAGAAGAAGTCGGAGTCCAAGGAGCAGGGTGATGTTGAGATGGTCGAGTAGGTTCGTTGATACCTATTCGAGTGTACTATGCATCCGGGTTATGACAGCTGTGGCATGTTTTGTCTTCATCAAGGGATTAGTCTCCCACTATTTCGGAGATGTGGCGTGTCAGATTTGTCCGAACCGATTGGATGTAGATCTCTCCCCTCTTCTCGTAAAATGACTGCAGATCAAGATATTACCTTGCCTCATCTATCCTCACACTATCGACATTAATGACTCGCGGAGCACGCCAGTGGCCCTTCATTTACAACCCATATAGCTATACAGCTTGAGCCTACCATTTAAGCAAAGCCTGGAGCGTGCATTTGGTAGCCGAATAACGGGCGTGCCTGTCGCGCTGTTTAGTTACAACTAGTTCGAAATCTCGGCCACACTTTACCTTCACCCACTCCTTCATTCTTCAGGTCGATTCCGACACAATGAGCCCCGTCCAGGCTGGCATGAGTAATGGGTCGGGTGAAGATTGGTTCAAGCACCCGATATATCTCGCCTTATCGTCCAGGGTGGCCGCTACCGAATCGGCCATCTCATCCCTTTCGGCCCAAGTCACAACACTTAGCGATATCGTCAGTCGTGCTCTACCCCAATCCTCTGCAACGTCGACATCACTAGAATCAGACAGATCCGAATCGATAGCTGTTTTGACCCAGCAAATATCGGCTTTATCGACTTCAGTAGCACAATTACAACGATTACAATCCGTTTCTCAAACTCAGACTCGACAATCATTGCGAGCAGAAGCTAGGGATACTCTACCATCCCTAGGACTTGGGAATCTGTCATTACATTCTCAAAATGTCTTCAACACTGGACCCCTCACTGCGCCTGGTCCGTTCGCAAAACATACTCAGAGGGATTTTCATTCAAGCCAAGGACAGGGACAAGGTCAAGGAAGACCTCAGACGTCAAGATCAGTCTCGACAAATATGGTTCCTCCAGCTACGATTGATGGAGATAAAACATGGGGACCACCAACGAGAGGAGGTGGGAAGCCATTATCGCCAGGTGGGGGTGGATGGCCTACAAGTGTTCTGACTGGTGGTGGGAATGTACCGACTACCCCAGGTGGACAGGGTCAGGGGCAAGGACAGGGAATGATGACCCCTAGTATTGCTGGTCCTGCTGGGACAGGAAATGGAAATGTTGGGCCGGGCGTACCAGGAGCCGGGATTGTGGTCACGAAATGGGATCACTTAAATCTGAAGCCGGAACTGGTCAGGTCTATTCAGAAATACGGGTAAAGTTCCTTGATCGCATAATTAGTCTCGCGGCTGATTCGTAGGATTGGTCCACCAAACAAGATTCAGGCGAGGGTACTGCCCTTCATGCTCAAGGGCTCGGACCTCATTGCTCAAGCCCCACCAACGCAAGAGCGAATTATATCTTAGTACGTCGCCGTCCTTTGCCACGTAACGGAGCTGACGAGAAGTGTCATTCCAGCTATACACCAAGCGATGTCCGTACCTCAGGCCAACACTTATCGCGGACCATGTATCATCATTGTCACGACAACAGTCGATCAAGCTACTCAAGCTCATAAACGTTAGTCCCCTTTATTTAGCATCACGCGTCGCCGATGGACAAGGGCTGACTCGTAGTGATACGTAATGTCGGAGGACCACTCGGTGTTCGGGCAGCATTAGCAGCTGGAGTTGCTGGTTCTAGTGGATTGCCCAATGAACTGGCCAACATGCAAAGGGAAGCTGTCCAGGTACTCGTCGGAACCCCTGCAAAGGTGCTGGAGGTAATGACTACACGTGGGGGACTACAGGGTGGGGAAGTCAAGACTTTGATCGTGAGCCTACTTCCATTACCATACGTGGTAGGACTGACGTGCAGCTCGACGAGGTAGATCAATTGATCGTAAGTGTGACTCTGTTCAGAGTGCGGAACGTAAATCTGATGTCAGGCTCGGAACTTATACGAAAACGTACTAAACCTTGTCAAAGTCCTCCCATCTCCCCGGCGTGGTGGAGGTGGAGGCGTGACTCCAGGGGGTGTTGAGCCTGGCCCATTCTCGCCCGGAGCTACCATGGGCACTGGTATGGGTATGGCTAGTCCATATGATGCTGGTAGGGATTCACCTTTCAATCCTGCTTCGCAGACTCCCTTCCCTGGTCAGGCATCTAGGTTTGGACCACCCGGACAACCCGTCCCCACTCCTTCGCTGAGTGGTACATCGGCATCTCCTGTCATTGAGCGACAGACCTGTATCTTGTGAGTACCAGTGTCATTTGTCATTGATAGGAGTGTAGCTGACAGATAGCTCAAATACAATCCCAACGGACGTCATCAATTTCTCCCAAACTCTCCAAGTTCGCGATCCTGTTCGAGTTCTCGTTCGAAGGGAAGGATCCTCCAATTCTCAGGAATCAGTATCATCAGTTACACCCGGTATAAACCTCAAACATACCTACGTCTACCTAACAATAACGGGTTCAGCACGTAGTGAAGCTCCTCCCGATTCTGGTCCCGGAACAATCGGGTCTGGTAGATTACCAAATGGACAAATGAGTGAGGAAGCTAGTAAAGCAAAGGAATATAAGTTGGATACGCTGGTAAAAATGTTGGATGATTATCCACTTTGGCAAGCTGTTGTTCATGTAGGAACGAACATGATGCTGGAGGCGGTAGTCATGAGGCTGGCTTCGAGAAATTGGGAAACTCTGTATCTGGTATGTCATTCCTCCCCTTCGTCGGATGCACACCTCTCCCAAAGCGGTTCTCTGCTGATTCGATTCGGCTGACAATCAGACTCCCGCCATGTCCCAACCGCAACGAAAAGCAATACTACAACAATGGCGGTCCTCCACAACTTCCTCCGGACCCCGATTCCTAATCCTATTCGACGTAATTATCAAACCACCCGAACTACCCTGGTCACCCCTCGTCATCAACTTTGACCTACCCCGCTCAGTGGAATCATATGCACATAGAGCGGCAGTCGCTGTCCCACCTAAAAATGGTGGAGGCATGCCGGGGGTTATCGTTTCTTTTGTACAGGCTGCTGGGGGTGATGTGGAGATGTTGAGAAGTACTGAATGTGCTTATCGATTCAAGGTTTGTCACTATTTACTCGGTAACGAATAATTCAGGGCTGATGAGTAGTCTGCAGAGATACCTTCCGTATTCCATGATCTGTTCAATCATTAAATTATTCAATTTTATCGCTATCATTTTTGGGTTTTATCAGCATACAACGCAAAAATCTTTCAACCAAGACAGACTGGGAGAACGGATTCTTGGATGGACATCAGGGCATGTAACAATACAATGTGATCTTTTCACTGGGATCAAATGTACGAGTAAGCAGGGCAGGGCGATTTGGGAAACTGTAATGTAGCTTTGACCAATGTATCAAGCGAATCTAAACATCATATCTGCATAGGGGTCTCCCACTTTCGATTCACATTTACATCGTTATCCACTTCCTTGGACAGTATCCAAAACACTCCCTAATAGACACCTCCTTGACCGAATACCAAGACAAATGACAAGTTCGTATCTAACTATGTTTTGTACAATAAGGAAAGACACACGAAGGATCAATGTACAGACAAGAAACACTCCCATCCACCCCAAACTTCCATTTCCCTCCTACTATCAAATGACCATCGGTTCGTCATGTTCAGGCAACATCCCTTCGAAAGGCATCTTTGTTGTAAATCCCCTCAAAGCAGCACTTGGCAAAGTATCATCTTCCCTCTTTACTGGCATCGGCATTCGTTTATCCAAAGCGATATCGAGATCCATCTCTAAATCCTGTGCCGATCGAGTTGATGTAGTCGGGAATCTTGTATCGTGATTCATGTCGAATGAACCATCTCCCGTGATCAATGAGATTGGTTCACCTAGAGAGAGGGTCCGAGAGTGACCTGCGTTTGGTCGTTGGATCTGGTTGGCGAGAATGGATGGGTTCGGGTGAGAGGTTTGTCGTTGATGGCCCACACCCATACCCATACTCATACTCATGTTAAGACCCATATTCATATTCATCGAATTTGATTGTGGCATCGGCATAGGAACGTCTGCGCCAAAATGACTGACACTACCGGTACTAGTTCCAGCCATGTTCAAGCCACCACTACTGGTCGGAGGTGTATAACCTTGTTGGAATATTGCTGGTGATACGGTTCCAGGGAGGGAAGGGGTCGAGGGTGAACTACAGCTCAAAGAAGCTTGAAAGGAATGTTCAGGAGGACTAGGGGTCCAATGGTAGTTGTTTGTATGGGATGAACCGAAGTTTGTAGGAACGGAGGATGAGATGTTTTGCATTGGATTTCCTTCGAAATCGGTGAATCCCCTTCGGGCCCAGGTGGATGGATCAAGCGGATTGTAGGTCGCTTTGATATTGTCCTTGGTACCGTGAGTGGCATCGTTACTATGACCGTTACTATTGCCGCTGAGGTTGTTGGCGTTGTTACCGAGCGATTGGGATAAGGGAGAGTTGTAACCATGAAGCGGTACATCGGTAAACAGGGGATTAGGATTCAAAGGTGAATTACACTGATAAGATCTTGTCCTATTATGTCCTCTAATAACCGGAGTCTGGGTCATTGAGTTGCCCAGAGGCGCGGTTTGAGGAGCGCTTCCACCATTGGGGGGTTTAGGGGTAGACTGACCGATCGAAATAGGAGCAGGTCTGTTTCGGTCCGTCACCAGAAACGGAGAGTTGATAACAAGTGGAGGAGGTAGGGCGTGGAATGATTGAAGTTGCGGTAGAGTCTGTTGATGTTGCCAGAACGGATTGGTATGGTGATGATACTGTTCCTCGAATAGATGCGTGTGATAAGCATCAGGAGAAGAATAGGCATCGGAACCATAATCCATCTCGGGCACGTCCCGGGATCGTCCTCGAGCAGCTTGGGAGGGTCGAGGTGGGACTCGTCGTTTGAAATTGATAAGCTCGTCGCGAGTCGATGCTCGGTTGAGGGTTCCATGGGCTGCTTGTCAGCTCGGGCGGCAAGGGGGGAGTCAGCTTACACCAAGTACTTGCGTCTGGATCGACGATTCCTTTCTCCACATGTCTCAAGCTCATCTTTCGCATCCATCCATAGATCTTTTCATCAGCCCGCAGCCTTGTGAATTACGAAAGACACATACGTTAAGCTGCCGTGAGAAGGAGGCGAATCGGCTTTGTCGATAGACCAGTGGCAAGATCTTTTTAGACAAGTCTTCTGGCTTTTCGATGATGATAAGGCTTCCTTCATCGTCCCACCGGATGATCTGGCCGTCAGCCAAGGGCAAGGTGAGTTCCAAGTTGACTCACATGGCGGTACTCTGGTGTTTCTAGAATAGCATACAACTTGGTCAAGAAGGTAGGTTGTTTCCCATCCGCCTTCTTTACGATCTTCTTCTTGGCACTCGCTCCCCTTGGTGGTGAAGATAGGACAGGCGGGTAGTAGTATGGATCCAAATCTCCTGGAGTAGCGTAGGTGTTTGGATCTCGTGCGCTCGAGTATGGAGAACTTCGGGAGTATCCCCGGGGAACAGTGGGATTTTGGGAGACGGATTGAAGTGGGGTAGTTGGGCCGTACATGCTATGACTGTATGGTTGAGCGGCATTTGGTGTCACTTCCGGGGAGACGTAGCCGCCATGTTCGGTCGAATGTAGATCTAGACCGAAGCGATTGACATTCTGTCGTGCGGGTATTTGGCCGGCTTTGGGTAGTATAGGCATACTATGCGATATGGGAGGGGTGTAGTGATTCATTGCTGTACTCATCAATAGTTGCTCGGACATTTGGACAGTGGTTGATATGATAAGATGCGAACTTACTGATTTCACTGATATTGATATATGATAAGAAGCAAGCGGTTGATGATCCGACACGAGTCTTGTCGATCCAGCTCGAACTGTGGGATTCTGATTATGATGAAAGGACGAGCGTAAAGTATTCAGTGGCGCTGCAAGACCGAGGGGCCCTGGTCAAAGGACTGTTTCGAGATCACGTATGATACCAGGGGGTATCGCAATGATCTACGTGGAGAGTAGTATAGCGTAGTGATGTCAGCGGTAGTTGTCTACCTTTGGTCGATTCAAATCACCAATGAATGTCGATCTCGAAGCGGAGAAGATCAATGCATATTGATAATGACAGGGGCGATAAGTATAGTGACGAATAGCGGTGGCGAGGTACATGTACACTTGTATTTATAGTGGTGGATCGATAAGGTGGGGGAAAAGGAGTAAATGATGGCGACGGCGATGTATGATATAACTATCCCGAGTTAGGCTCAGTCAATCAAAAGGCGTTCATCAATCCAGTCACCCTTATTATCCTTTCTCTCGCACTCGCACACCCCTCTCCGCTCCGGCTGCTGCTCCACCATAGCCGTCCTCGTGTAAGTTTGAACAGAGTTGGCCCATAATAAGCCGCAACTCTATTGTCCTATGACTGCTCGCTTAGGCTGCAAGGGCGCGGCGCACACACCGACCAAAGGACCAAAGGACATGCCAATACTGCTGTCTCTCGGAGACATGGAGACTAAAGGCGTGTCAGAAGCGATCAGAGTGATCAGAGTGGGGTCAAATGGCGTGGACAAAGGACCGTCGGGAATTGACAGACATCCTTTTGTCGAGCGTAAATTCGAAGGGGCGGCGTGGGGGTGTGTGCTTTGGCAGATAGTTGTGTTTGTTTGTGACTCGGACTGAGTGTATGTAGCCCGCTGCAGCATGTTCATACAATATGACCGGACTACAATAGGACACTGATAGCGACACGAGGTAGGTGCGCCATTGTTGAATTTGAATACTCCACCCCTTTTAAAGAACGCGTACTTTGTCAGGCACCAACGCGTCTTGTCAATTACCCTGCATTCCTCATTTCCGGTCTCTTCAATTCCACTTTTCTCGACCATCAGTAATCGCAACAGTAGCAATAATGGTGAGCTATGAGCTCTTTTCGCAGGAATAACAGCTGACCAGAAGGAACAGAATCGTGTATATTCAGTACCGGTAAGCCAAATGCTCCTTGACCTACAATTCAAGCTGATATCAGGTCTACCCGGGCCAAGCTGCCAGTGAATCTCCCTCGCATATCGAACAATCCTTCCTCAATTTCTATGGCAATTTTCGAGTTGGAGGAGAGTTCGCGTACCGGTACGCTGTCGTATGCTGAGTTGTAGAGCGGAAGCTGAATAGACAGGGACCGACTACGCTCAGCCTTACTCATGAATCACCATACCCTCGAAGTGGACTTGAAGGATCTTATTGCGTGGAACGATGAGCTTGCTCAGAAAGTGCAAGAACAACCGGGAGAAATGGTCCCACTTGTGAGTTGAAGGTTGCCTCTTCTGTTGCCAGCAACTCATGTATAGCTCGAGTCAGCACTACTCCGCTTTGCCAGACAACTGCTACACCCTACGAATGCCGAGGGAGGAGCATCGACAAGTGCCCAAACGGTACCAGATATGCAAGTGACTGTCAGGTCTGGTGCCAATTTGGTCCCATTCCGTGATTTGACGGTATGTCCCGAATCGTGGTCCATCGCTGATAATAGGCAAACACACTTACCACCCTCGTCCGACTACCTGGTATAGTCATCAATGCCAGTCAGCTCTCATCCCGTGCTACAGAGCTACATCTACAATGTAAAGGGTGTAGATCGGTCAAGAATGTAAAAGTGCCCTCGGCATTAGGAGGAGAGAGAGCTTCACTTCCTCGGCGATGTGATGCGTAAAGCTATGATTTGTCCGCGATGGATGTCAGCAGCTGATGGATAGACCTGCACCTGAAGGACAACCCAAAGACTGCCCTCTAGACCCATATGTCATACTACACGACAAGTGTCGATTCGTCGATCAGCAGATGGTCAAGCTGCAGGAAGCGCCCGACATGGTCCCCGTTGGAGAATTGCCCAGACACATGATGTTACATGCTGAACGATATCTGACTGCCAAGGTCACTCCTGGATCACGTATCATCGCGACGGGTATCTACTCGACGTATGCCCCTTCCAAAAGTGTAAGCTACCAATACCAGAAGTATACAAGCTGACCAGCAGAAAAACACCTCGGGCGCACCAGCTCTTCGTCAACCATATCTCCGAGTCCTCGGTATCGAGCTCGACACTACCTTGGCGTCTTCTCCCGGATCGCGCTCCTTTTCACCAGAAGAGGAGGAAGAGTTCCAACAGCTCGCTCGCAGTGATGCGTTATACGAACGATTCGCAAATTCAGTAGCTCCTAGTATTTTCGGCAATCTCGATATCAAGAAAGCCGTCACATGTCTGTTGATGGGAGGAAGCAAGAAAATCTTACCGGATGGTATGAGATTGAGAGGGGATATTAATGTTTTACTGCTTGGTGATCCTGGTACTGCCAAATCGCAATTGTTGAAGTTTGTGGAGAAAGTCTCGCCTATCTCGGTGTACACCTCTGGAAAAGGTTCCTCAGCGGCTGGTTTGACTGCCTCAGTCCAGCGTGATGTCAACACTGTAAGCTCTCGACTACCCGGATACTGGAAGGCAGCTGACCTCTGTAGCGTGAATTCTACCTCGAAGGAGGAGCGATGGTTCTAGCAGACGGTGGTGTGGTCTGTATCGATGAATTCGACAAGATGAGGGATGAGGATCGAGTGGCAATCCACGAAGCGATGGAGCAACAGACTATTTCCATCGCCAAAGCCGGTATCACGACTATTCTCAATTCGAGAACATCAGTATTGGCAGCTGCCAATCCCGTCTTTGGACGTTATGACGATATGAAGTCACCCGGAGAGAACATCGATTTCCAAACTACAATCTTGTCTCGTTTCGACATGATCTTCATCGTCAAGGACGAGCATAATGAGGCCAGAGATCGAGTAAGCTCTCTGCACTGTGTAGTCCAGGTCAGAGCTGATGATAGACAATCGCTAAACATGTCATGAACATTCATATGAATAGGCAGAATGAAAATGAGGCTGTTGGAGAGATTGATATCGAAAAGATGAAGCGATACATTGCTTTCTGCAAATCGTAAGTTTCACAAATCCTGAGCTCGTGGGTCGACGCTGACTCTCAGGCGATGTGCACCACGCTTATCAGCCGAAGCATCCGAGATGCTGTCGTCTCATTTCGTCTCTCTTCGTAAAGAGGTTCAACAAGTCGAGCGAGACAACGACGAAAGATCATCCATCCCCATTACCGTTCGACAATTGGAAGCAATCATTCGAATATCGGAATCTTTGGCCAAGATCACCTTGACACCAACAGTTCAGCCACATCATGTCGAAGAATCAATCCGTCTATTCAAATATTCTACAATGGACGCCGTCTCTGCTGGTCAAGTGGATGGCATGACTAGAGGAGAATTGAATGAGGAGATTGAAAAGATCGAGAAAGAGGTCAAGCGACGACTGCCCGTGTCGTGGACTACGAGTTATCAGGCTCTTGTCAGGGAGTTTGTGACGCAACAGGGTTATGCTCAACATGCTCTTGACAAGTGTTTGTACATTATGGAGAAGAGGGAGGTGATTAGATTCCAAAACTCAAAGAAAGTCGTCGTTAGGACCGGTGTATAGTTGGTACTTGCTTGGTCATGTTTACTTGATTGAATAGATCGTCTCTGGTAGGGATGCATTGGTTGTACAACATCATACAGAATTTGGCAGTGTCATTTTTAATGGTTTAGATTAGATGTCTGTGTCGAAATCGCCTAAAGGTCAGCGCAACGCAGTTTGCGGCCTGCAGTCTAGATGACTCACCCTCGTCCATGTCCTTGGGCATTTTTGGTTCTTCGTCCTCGCCATATTGCATCATATTGTCAATATGACTCATGATGGTATTGACTGAGTCTTCAACCTGCACGTCCAGCGGCAAGAATGAAACTATATTCTGATCTTCTATCTGCCTATTAGCCCTTTCCCCCTTAGGCGACTCACTAATCCAGCGACGGCTCTGTTTAGGGCGTGATATTTTGGATTTGTCTTTTCATTGACGTCTTCCAATATCAACTCTGGATCTGGATCGAGGTATCTGCCCATCAATTTCAGTTCTCGAGATAGCGCAAGCAAAAGCGACATACCTCCCTACTTCACGCTTGATATTCCCCTTTGAATCCTTTACTAAATCCATCTTGCTCATTATACAAACCATACTGACTCCCAAACTCAACATACAGCTCATAGCACTCATTACTCCCGCGAAGAACTTCGTCTTGTCCTGCATGAATTGCGAATCGATCAGGTAGGCAGCTGATGTTCTGAAATTCAATGATACTTGTAGGTGGGTGAGTAGACGGGGTAAGAGGGGGATGTGGGTGTATAGTTCAATTTGACCTGGGCAGTCGATTATTAGGTAGTCGGAATCGTAATCTCCTAGTTCGTCGTCTAGCCAATCAAGGTTGTTAAGTAGATATCTATCGTCAGTAATTATCCCGCTATCGACTATCTTTTTCGCGCCCAACTGTCTGAGCTACTCACTCGAAACAATATACCAGGCCTCCATTTGGTCCAAACTCCAATTCATCCATAACATCATTCAACGAGATCAATTCCCTAATATCAATCGTAGGTTCATAATCGAATTTATCCGCCGCAGGATCCAAATTCATTAAATGGACAGTTCGACCGAGTGTTTGGGCGTGCGTGATGAGTGCCGAGCAGAATGTTGATTTGCCAGCTCCCGCTGGACCTGTGATGAATACTGCGTATCTCATAGCGCAGGATAGGTGGACGGGGGTGCGATGGAAAAGGTATGTCGGTCGACAGAGGAGGAATGGGCACACAAATCTAGGTGGAGGTGAGTTCAGGTCACGTGACCTTGAATCTATATATGCTGCTGTCGTCGAAGCGATCATCTGATGACTGATGCACATTACTATCTGAAAAGGTGGTCTTTTCCGACAACACACTGTCATTGCGGAGTACCTTTCTGAACAGGGTGACTGCCCGAGGACTTCAGTTATGTTGGGCAATGCGGGGATAGTCTAAGGACACCGAGTGATTCCCGTTGAATTACATCACCTGCCAAGGGGGAAGGGTTCGGAATGGGAAGACAGTGTCTAGTCTTCAAAGCTATCAGGTTGACTACTAACTCGCTAGCCCAGAAAATCATTTGGGGAGACCTGAAGGTCCGATTGCGACATTGTATACCTTTCAAACACTCCAACACCTCGGTCAAACTGGCCAAGCGTACCTGTGACACCGTTGAAACTCATTCCAGTCTACCGGAGTACCGCTGATTGCTCTCACCTTCTCGCTTGATCAAATCACTCATTATGGTAGGCCGCAAAGGATGTAAATGTAACAATGGAAATTGTAAGGGGTATGGCCTTTGATCTAATCAAGATTGCATTGCATTTGTAGATCTTGTCTGATGTTCGATGGGATTGACCCTTTGACATAAAAAGATGACGCTGCCGACTATGAGATTATAAAGGTATAAGAACTGACGAATGTGATCACATTTTTCCCTTATCTCCCCTCTTTATCATCATTCGAGCTTGAAGCTTTCATCTCTTCGACTATCACCCCAAACACTTCACTTTTACCTCTTTACAATATGAGGACTACTACCGCATTTGCCATTTTGGCACTCTTTGTCAGCGGTATGTTCTCCACCTCTTCACCATCCCGTCCTTCCCCTCTTCAAGGCTAATGAGTAGGTATCACTGCCGCACCCATGCCCCAGTACGAATCCACCGATGTCGCCGTTACCGACGCTACCGCTACCTCTACTGGTACCACTGTCGAATCAGCAGCTACTTCCGACGTCACTGGTACCGGTGCCGAGACCTCTGATGTAACTGATGAATCTGCCATCACTGCGGATGACCCAGCTGCCACCACCGGCGGTGATCCATCTGCTACTATCGACTCTCCCGACACTGCAGACTCTGCAGACACTGCGGACACTGCTGATTCTCCTGATACCACCGACAGTGCTGGTGATGAGACTTCTGAAACCCCCGAGACTGAAGAGTCAACCGACGCGTCCGCATCCACCGCTGCCCCCGGTTCTGGGAGTTCTGGTGTCGCCCTCATCCCTGGCGCTGTAGGTGCTACCCCTGCCACCCCTACCGGTTCCGCATCCGAGGCTGGCTCTGATAGTGACGCGGAGGTCCCTGCTGGGTCCGAGACTAGCTCTGGTACCTCAGGTGGTTCTGGTTCTGGATCTGAAAAGGGAGGAAGGGGTGGAAATGGAAGAGGCAGGGGTAAGAAGCCTTGTAGCAAGCATGCTGCTGGTAATGAAGCTGGAGGTGCGGAAGCCACTGGGGTCGCAGGAGGAGTCACTGGCGGAGCGGGAGGCGTGACTGGTGGAGATGCTGGAGGTGGAACAGGAGCTGAGGCTACTGGTGGATCCAGTGGAGGAGCTAGTGCAGAATACGAAGCATCCTCTTCATCATCCTCCTCATCCTCCTCGTACTCTTACACATACGGATCGTCCGAAACTTCCGCTGCCGGGAATTCCAACTCGGGCACCGACGCTACACCCACCGAGTCTCCCGCTCCTGACGCTACAAACTCCACCCCACCTATCATGGGAACGGACCTCCCCTCTGCTGGCGGAGGTGACGCATCCCTTCCTGTTGAACCTACCGACGCCGCTACTGAAGGTAGTATGTCTATTCTCCCCGTTGGCGACCTCTCTACGGCGGTCAATCTCGCTGGTGAAGCTACTGGATCACTTGATCTCGAGGCGCCCTCGGCAACCTCTACCGATGCTGCCGCTGCTGAGGCGACTGGTGACGCCGTTGCGGTCGCAGAGGAAGTCGCTGCTCCCTCCGAGGCTGCTTATTAAATACTTGTCACATTTCGGTAGAGATCATCATCATGGTGTGGCTTCCTATGATGTGAGATAGAACTCGGTAGATAGTTGATTGGCTCTTTATCATCTGTGATGTATATCGGTGTCATTGAATCCAAGCGCATAGCCTGAAGCAACGAGTTGAACTCCAGCAGCTCCCACCACGGATCATTTGCCTCCTAGGCAGGCTGTCCTCTATCCTGCAGACTTCAGCTGATTTTGCGGTACCGCGACGGATTTCATTTGCTTGATGACGGCACGTTCGAACTCTGGTTCACTGCTAGAGTCTCGTCTTCTCTCCTCTCAGAACTTCACATAAACGCACTTCCGAACAACTGCATGTATACTAGGTGCTCTTGTGATCGTGCCCATTCCTCCCCTACAGCGTATCTCTCGCAGTGATACAATAGCCATGAAAAACGACGAAAAGGTCAGAATCACTGTCGGTGCCACGCTCCGGTCCGAAGCGGGGCTTGAGGTGGGGTTCTCCTGAATCACCTCAATATCCGCTATCTATACTCCTTTCACCTCCAATCCCGTCAACATTATACATTCAGGCGATCAGAATAGGGGAGCATAGCCAACTCTTCATGCTACATCAACTACGACGCGACGCTTGCCAATTCTTACCTTGATCGACCCCACTTCCCCCACCTACAATGTCGGAACACGATCCAGCCATTCCTGCCGTTCACGGTAAATCCGCTTCGAAACTCCAGGGAAACTCTTTGCTATATACAGTATCATGTTTCTTGTCCATTGGAGTATGGTTGTTCGGCTACGATCAAGGAGTTATGTCGGGAGTCATCACTGGACCTTACTTTAAGGCATATTTCAATCAGCCCACTTCTTCTGAATTGGGAAATATGGTCGCTGTATTGGAGATTGGGGCTTTCATCACTTCATTACTAGCTGCTCCATTGGCGGATAATTATGGGAGGAGATTTGTATTGAGAACGGGAGCCTTGGTGTTTACGATAGGTGGAGCTTTTCAGACGTTTTGTTCGGGGTTTTGGTGGATGATTCTCGGTAGGATCACGAGTGGATTCGGGGTAGGAATGTTGAGTATGGTCGTGCCCATCTATCAAGTTAGTCATCTCTCGATTACATGCCTGATATGTGCTGATCCCAGTCCGAGATCTCGCCAGCATCACACGTAAGATTTGGCGTATATCGCGCAGCAAATAGCTAATCTTCAGAGAGGTCTTTTAGGGTCTTTAGAATTCACAGGGAACGTCTTTGGCTATGCCTGCTCAGTCGTATGTTCTTCCCACCCAACGCAGCTGATAGATAGTGGATAGGATACGCATGTTCATACATTCAATCAGACGGATCATGGCGTGTTCCACTATCTATCCAATGTTTAGGAGGTGCTTTCCTGTTTGTGGGAAGTTTCATCACCCCGGAGTCGCCGAGGTCAGTGTCCTCTCCGACGCGGGATGGTGTGCTGACTTCCAGATATCTTGTCGACAAGGATAGAGAGGTCGAGGGTTTGCGGGTCATTGCGGATTTCCAGGGGAAGCCACTGGACAACGAGGATGTACTGCTTGAATACAAGGAGATTAGAGATGCCGTCCTCCTTGATGTAAGCTGGCTTTTCTTATCGTGAATGAGCTGACAAGTAGCGAGCAGTAGGCGATAGGTCATATAATGCTCTCTGGAGACGGTACAGGGCTCGAGTCTTGATTGCCATGAGTTCTCAGGCTTTTGCTCAACTCGTGAGTTGCTGATGAACTGATATTCCTAAACACGGGCTGAAACATAGAACGGTATCAACGTCATTTCATACTATGCTCGTAAGGCTTTCACTACCACCATAAACACTGTATTGACGCTTCAGCTTTGGTGTTTGAGCAAGCTGGCTGGATCGGTAGGGACGCAATTCTCATGACGGGCATCAACTCGTTGTTCTACGTGGCTTCTACCATACCGCCGTAAGGTCCCCAGCTCTCGTAAACCCCGAGCACAGCTGACAAATAGCTGGTTCCTTATGGATCGAGCGGGCCGACGTCCAATCCTCCTGTCGGGAGCAGCGGCCATGGCCGTCTTCCTTACCCTCACTGGCTATTGGATCTACATCGATCAAGCTTACACTCCCAATGCCGGTATGTCTCTCACTTGCGAGCCTGTACCGAGGCAAACTGATCGCCAGTCGTCGTCTGTGTTATCATCTACAATGCTGCATTCGGAATGTCATGGGGTCCTGTACCATGGTTGTACCCTCCCGAGATCATGCCTCTTCCATTTCGGGCCAAGGGAGTCTCATTATCGACCGCTACCAATTGGCTATTCGTGCGTTTACTGGTCGGACACAAAGGCATGGACTGATGGCAGAATTACTGGGTCGGTGTGTCGACGCCTGTGTTTCAGGAATTGATCGGATGGCGACTGTATCCGATGCACGCCTTCTTCTGCTGTGTTTCTTTCGTTCTTGGTGAGTAGCTTACCATATTGCAGGGTATAAGCTGACGATACAGTCTACTTCTGTGAGCCCTTCGTTGGGTTCTTGCGGAGCGATCTGACCTTGCAGTATACCCCGAAACTCGTGGTGTGCCTTTGGAGGAAATGGACAGGTGCGTCAATGCCTTTCAGACGTGGCGTCGTACTGACTCTTACAGGCTCTTCGGAGACGGTCAGTCGGGACAAACAGATCTGGAGCTGAACTGATCCTATAGAACCAGTCGAGGACGACGAAGACGACGACGATGATGATGATGATGACGACGCATCCGAGACCTCCTCTCTAGTCGGTCATTCACGTCGTCGACGTTCTGAGGTATCTTCGCTACCAACTTCAAGACGACCATCACCGTTACCTGGACACCGCAGCGAGGGCCACAGTAACGACATGATGAGTCGTATAACGGGTATGTTTGGTGGGGGTAACAAGAAAAATAGCCGAGGGGGCTATAACACCATTAACGAAGACTAGGAACTCGCGAGTAAGCAAAACAACTCCCTATCGTTGATGAGAGGTTGACGCTGATGACTAGGACTCGATAAAAGACATGTAGCCGGTGAGAATGGGGATGTGGATGTGGAAGCGGCGGGAGAATACGAAATGCCAGTTCATCAACTCGGTTCTGGTTCTGATGATGATGATGACGACGATGATGGGAAAGCTACGGAACTACCCAGTCGCGGTCAGTCGTCTGAAATAAGTACTAGTACTGAAATTGGGGAGGTGAATCGTAGGCGATTGCTCTGAGAAGAAATGGGTGGGCTACATTTTGTCGAGTCTCGCCCGAGAGAATATAGGACCTCAACGTCCTGATGGTATAGAATTTGTTTTGTAGCATATAGAATGGATGTAGACGATTTTTCACTTTTGGGGCGCAACTGACTGCACGCGACGATCGTCAAAAGCTGTGCCTGTATTCTAATCTAGAGGCGGCGTTAGTCACATGACCCTCGATATGATGCATGAATGCCGACACCAATTGTGATATCCTGAGTGAGATTGTGATTGGGGTCTGCGAGTGCGGAGCCGAATTGATTGTCGCAGGGATTTACAGGGAGTTTTCAAAAGAGAGATCCCTTTACTGCGGCGGTGCTGGGGTTGAACCCTTTGATGACTTTTTTGTTTCCGTCTTCAAGGGTATGCTCAAGGTAGTGTTGCGTCACTGCCATCATTGTATCATTTTCTTTGTAGTCTATACTCAGTCACCTATGATACCCTTCAGTACTTGCTAGCTAGCCATTTACCTTTCCAACTCAGCAGTCGGCAGAATCCGCCGTCAAGATATCTATCTCATTACAATAGCGCGTAGAACAACAAACCGACAGACGCGTCGGACACAATCCTTGACAAAAGGGACAAAACGATATTGACAACTTGAAACCTCGACATTCATTGTTGGCTATCGGACCAACTTTCCTTGAGAACTTCCCAAAACGCCTTTCAATCAAACCTCACCCACCAAGTACTAGCCAGGATGTCAAACGCTGGAGATGCTCTACAGCAGATCGTGGTGGACCACTCCAAGACCATGTCCCAGGTCTCTGTCAAGGCCGTGGGATCCCAATTGGTCTTGATGACCGTTATCTCGGTATGTCCCTCTCGACGAATAGAAACGACAGCTGACGATCAGGTCGGCACACTACTTGCGTTCTCATTTTTCAGACCCAGAGAGAAGAAGGTGTATGCACCAAAGGTAAGCTTCTTGGCAGTATGATCCAAAGACATCGCTAATACGTACTGCAGGTCAAATATCAGCAGGCGAAAGTGACGAGACCGCTGGACGAGTCCGATTATGAACCTCCTCCTCCACCTATCTCGAACGGCTTCTTTGCTTGGTTCAGCCCAGTCATTCATCTCAAGGAAGAGCAGATGATCCAGAACATCGGTACGTCCAAGACTTGATATCGGTTAGCGATTATCTGATGGCAGGTCTTGATGCATCGACCTTTCTTCGTTTCCTTCGAATGGTCAGGTCAATTTTTACAGTCACCTGTGTTATTTCCGTCGCTTTGATCGTCATCAACATCATCTACAACATGAAGAATGTCGCGAAAGAATCAAGGACCGCTCTGAGTCTGCTGACTATCGCCAACGTGTCAGGATCATGGGCATGGCCAGCACTAGCTGGTTCTTACCTCATTAGTGAGTCCCTTCATCTCTACAAGTTGACAAAGCTAATCAAAGATTTCATCATCATGTACTTCATCTGGCGGAACTGGAGAACCATGGTCTCTCTCCGAAGTCGATGGTTCCGATCGCCTGCTTACCAAAACAAGATTTATTCCAGGACGCTCATGGTTACTCAGATCAGGAAGGATTATAGGAGTGATGCAGGGTTATTGGCTCTGATGGGTCAGCTCAAGGTCGATGGAATCAAGATTGGGCCAGAGATCGACTGTACCTCTATCGGTAAGTCGAAGACTTGCATACTAGATCAGAACTGACCTTCAGGACGACGCTTGGAGAACTTCCCGGATATGGTCGAGAAGCACAATGAATGTGTGGCTGAACTAGAGGGCCATCTGGTCAAGTACCTCAAGGGAAACAAGCTCGGCAAGAAACGCCCAACGCTGAAAGAGGGCAGTATTATGGGTCTCGGCGGCGACAAGAAGGATGCCATCGACCACTTGGCTAAGAAAATCCACGCGCTAAGAGACAAGATCGACACCAAGCGCCAAGCCATCGATTCACTGATCAAGACGGAACGACGGGCTAGAAAGCAAGGCAAGCAGGATCGAATCCAAGGCGAGAATTACGGTTTCGTTACATTCAAAACTATCGCCGAAGCGCACCGAATCGCTCGCGCCCATCGCGGTCGATTACCTGAATTGTTTGGTGCTAGGTTCCAATTGGCACCCATGCCTCACGACATTGTATGGCAAAACATTAGTCGAGAACCAGGAGAAGTCGCCTCTCGAACAACTTTTGGATTCATGTTTATCGGAATCATCTGTTTCCTCAACACCATCCCTCTATTATTCGTCTCGCTACTGGCAAACTTGTCATCATTGACTTTGTATGTCGATTTCCTAAGTCGATGGAAAGATGCTGGAAGTGTTGGAAACTGGACATTCTCGGTCGTTTCAGGAGTATTGCCTTCAGTCGTCCAGGCCATCTTTGGTTACCTGCTTCCCTTCATCATTCGACGGATCTCGAAATATCAAGGTGCCCCTACCCGAACGAGACTTGATCGAGCTGTTACAGCGCGATACTTTTTCTTCATCATTGTGTCGAATTTGATCATTTTCTCCCTGCTTGGTGTGGTCTACAATATCATTGCCGAGGTCGTACTCAAGATCGGTCAACATCAAGGTGCATCGGCCATTTTGAAGGGTTTAGAAGAAATCCCAGGTCGTACGTCAATCAGTCTTTGACGTGTCACTTGCTGATTTGCAGGTATCCAGGTCACGTATGTTCAGCAGAGTACCTATTGGCTCACTTGGCTGCCGTCAGTAACTTTCCTCGTCTTGACGTACCCCACTAATTGTCAGACTACGAGGTTTCCTAATCATCTTTGAATTGATCCAACTCATCAAGCTCGCTATGGTCTCGGTCCGACGACTCGTCTTTAACCACACTCCCCGAGAAATCCGAGAAATGACCAAACCCGCCTACTTTGAATACTCTATCGTCATTGTCAATCTGCTCTGGGTTTGCGCGGTCGGACTCATTTACGCCCCACTCGCTCCGCTGGTCACTATCGGGGCTACACTTGCCTTTTGGTTCTCGTCGGTCGTCTACAAATACCAACTTCTTTACGTCTACATCTCGCGGGCCGAGAGTGGAGGTAGGATGTGGAATGTCTATGTGAATCGATTAATTGCTTGTGCTGTTCTCATGCAGCTACTTATGGTTCTGAGTGAGTGATACTCATGCTACCAAGGATGAGGCGCTGATGGCAGCTACCGGACTGATTCGAGAACGATGGCTCGACTGTGTCGCTGCGGCCCCCCCTCTTTTGGTTTGGATTGGATTCAAGATCTGGATGTCCAGGACATCTGAACAGGAATTCCGCTACTATATCCCCACGGCCGAAGAGGCCGAGGCAGAAAGGCTCAATCACGAAAATGAAAAGAGGACAAGGCATAGTGAAATGGAAAAAAGGTTCTTGCACCCTGCTTTGCAAGCCGACAAGTTGTTTACGGTCATGGTACACAAGGAACAGGAACAACTTGCCCGGGAGGTATTGAGTGCTTATCCGTGGTTCAACAAGGTCAAGGCCGTTCGAGAGGTGCGTCATTCATCTGACCGAGGCATCAAGCTGACCTAGTAGGAGAACCTCGAGTACGATCCTCTTCGAGATGGACCCACAGATGTTGCTCGACAAGCTGAATGGGACGCTAAATCCATCGCTTCGACGGATATGCTTAATTCAGAGGGTGTCACACCATTTATGACCCCAGGAGCCGAGACCGATGCCGACTCAATGTACAAGCAATACCCCTTCCCTTCTCGAGAATCACCTTCTGGGTACAACTCGCGCGTCAATCTTCCTTACGACAATCCTTCCACGGATCACTTGATCCCCACGCAAAGCCGTGCCGAGGACTATGGCACCCCGCGTCGCGCTTCTCGTCACATCACTTATGGAGATGGTCAGGAGCCGATTGTCACTTCGCCATTGCTGGACCGATCTCAAGCGGAAGATCAAGGGAATTACGCAGTACCCTACCCGCCGACCTCTTTCAATCAGCCACCTCACGGATACACTCCACCAGCAATGAGGCGGATGCCAACAGATTACTCGGACCATTCGAGTAATGGTGGCGGAGATATAGGTGCTCCAAGGCAAGGTGGTGTGACATATGGAGGATACGATGATCCGTATGAACCATATGGTCAGCCTGCTCGGCAAGCCAGCGGGGACAACTCGAGCAACTACGGTGGACAGAGACAAGGGAGTGAAGATTGGGTGGGTGGATATGGACGAAGATGAAGAACGTGAAGTCAAACGGGACAATTGCGTTAGCTCATTGGCGCTGGCGCCCTATTGTAAAAAATGTAAATATGGCATGAGTAGAATAGAAGATGGGATGCTGTATGCGGAACCTAAATTTCAATCTGTTCCTGACGTAGTTGAGACGTCAATTAGCAAAGAGTTCTGCATCGACATTACCGCCAATACTCTGACGCGATGCCTAGAGAGATTGACCCGCCTACGATACAGAAGGAGTTCATCTTGGCTGCCTTGGCCGAGGGTAAGAGGACGGACGGAAGAGCGTTGCTGCAGACTCGAAATGTGGAATTCAAGTTTGGGTCTGAATTAGGATGGGTCGAATGTAGATTGGGCAAGACCAAGTGAGTGAACTTAGCATAGAGGTGTCACTGCGAAGACACTAACTCATAGGGCGATTGCTCAAATACATGCCGATATGGTCAAACCTAGAGATGATCGACCTTACGAAGGATTTCTGCTGATCAACTCGGAAATCAGTCCAATGGCTTCGAGCGTCTATGAGCGTGATCGGTATGTCTCCTATTTTGTCCGTACGCTCGAAGACTTACTGATGACAGTGCATCAGATGATGAAGTGATGATTACGAGATTACTAGAGAAGAGTATAAGGAGGACAGAAGCTGTTGATCGTGAAGCACTTTGTATTCTTGCGGGAGAGAAGGTCAGGCTTATACAATTGCGAGGAGGAGGGAATGCTGATGAAATTAGGTTTGGCAATTACGCTTGACGATACATTTCCTAAATGATGCTGGAAACATGTTGGATTGCGCTTCCTTAGCGGCAATGTGTGCTCTTCGGCATTTCAGAAAACCAGATGTCGAAGTTATTGGGGATGAGGTTATTGTGGTAGGTTTCTCGGCCCTGTCCCTCGATACTTGTACAATTACTGATGAATAGCACTCGCCTGATGAGCGTGCGCCAATGCCTTTAGCAATCCACCACATTCCTCTGTGTTTGACATTCGCCTATTTCGAAGAGTAGGTCCCGCGATGACAGATCACGAGGCAGAGCTGATTTATAGTCTACCACCAATACTTGACCCTAATCATGAGGAATCAGTCATGTCAACAGGAACCATGACGGTCACGCTGAACGCTCAGCGAGAGCTTTGCGTTCTTTCGAAAGCGGGCGGAACACCATTAAGCGCGGTCGATATCATGGGCGTCGTCAGAGTTGGCGTGGACCGAGTGAGGGAGCAGATTAAGATCATGGATGCTGCCTTGGCAAGGGATCAGGAGGAACGAGTAATCGAAGTCAGATGACCTTGGTGTTTATGACGGTAGTACAGCAAAATTTGTATAACGCATTATGATACAGCATGACCAGACTCCCCAGGATCTATCAAGCATTCTCACCCTGTGTATACAAGGACAGTGATGAGACGCACAGCTTTCCGTAGGATTCGGGTCGATCATTGACGCCACACGAACCGTTAATTGAGATATCTCATCCCATCAGTCCGACCAAAGTGGAAGCCAAAGTGCTCTGACATCAGTATCGAGAACAGACGCAATTTGCTTGAAGGGTATCCTTTCGTCTTGGACTTGCATACCCTTGAATCCACTTCGGTGAACTTGTGATCTGGCCACCTGTACCAAGTGAATAGTCTGTCTAGCGCTGAGGTCGTGGTAATTGTAGGCGAAATCCGATAACGCGCCAAAACCTCGTCGTCTTTACAACTTTCAACTTGGTCTGCTACATTCTGGTCTCATTTCTACTCTTGTAATTCATCATCCAGTGGTTACCGTATTCGCATATTCAGACTTCAGTATCGGCTTGGGTCATACCCTTGACACCTCTACACGACGTTTCTCGCTTCCGACAGCTGCATTCGACCCCGACCCAGACAGCAAGAGATAACGTTGAACGCATTCAACGCGAGCCCGTCTCGCCGAAAATCTCAATAATACCTATCTCACCGCTATCACATTGGGCGCCGCCCTGTCTGAAGACCGCACAAAATGGACATGCTCTTTAGGTAAGCTTCCCACCCTATCTGTGTACATCAGGCTCGAGCTTATGAAATAGTCGAAAGAGGTCAATGTCGATTGCTGCGCGTCACAAGGAGCAATCGTCCAAGTCCAAATCAGATAAATCCGATCCTGCCCCAAACACGCTCAAGAAGGCAGTGACAGTGAGCGACAAGAAAGCTGGAAAGAGGAAAGAAGCGGTAGATCAAGCCTTTGGGACTGGAAATGGAGGCAAGGCCGGACCCTCGTTAGCGCCATCAGCTGGGACGAGGAGGATAGACGATAAAGCCCCTAGTCTGACGCTGGACATCAGGAATTCGTTAATGATGCCTGGGTACGCGAACCCGTCACAGAGTGTGCTGATGAATTAGGCTATCCCAACGCTTCTCTGTCCTGTTGCCGAAATTATCGACCGCGCCTGAAACGTCACTGAGATCACTACTCGCCTCTCAGAGAGCTCGAGAGAACGGTCCATCGCTCACTTTGGAAGAAGAGGAATTATTGATCGCAGAGATCAGAGATAACTCTGGACCCTACTCGCCCCCCTCACAACCATGGGACGGATCAGCACCCTCTACGGCATGGAAGAGCCATTCGACAGATTACCTGAATCGAAGCAACATCTCCACGTCTACTTCCAGTCCATCCATACTATCCCAATCAAGCGATAGTACAATTACCCGTGACCGACACCCACTCAATGGATCTACCAGCTCGCGAGTCGCCTCCCCACCACCGACTTCATCCTCCTTCTCTTCCTTTACATCATCTGGAGCACGTCAGCAGGAACAAGGAATCAAGACCAAATCGTATGGATTCAGCGGAAGATCACAGATGAGGGACGAAACGTATTTGAGAAAAGTCGAAAGACAGCAGCACGGCTCGGTATCAAGTAGGAAATCAGGCAAAGGCACACACTCGACCGAGACATCACCCAGCGATACCACAATGCCTCTACCCAATTCGCCATCCCAGGCAGACAGTACGAGTCTACATGCTAGATCGAGATCCAACACTCTGGATGGGGCGGCTGCCACAACCTCGAGCTCTATGCTTGACAGAGGTTCACGGAATGGCAGTCACTCGGCTTCCTCTTCAATCAGCGCAATTCCAAACTCCGCCCCTCCTGATACGCAAGCCTTTAGCGATACCACCGAGAGTCAGGACAGGAGAGCGAAACGACAGTCTCATTTGGCCAATCTCACACCTGCACAGCAGAAGAGAATATCAAAGGCGTTGGTAGAGATCGACCTACGGCTGCGACGCGAGCAAATGACCGATCCGTTCGAGCATTCGCCAGTGGTTGAGGATGAAGAAGTGCTAGAGCCAGAGGAGGAAGATCAAGACACGGAGGTAAATCGCCGCCTGCGTCGACCTTCTCACACAGATTCGGATGGGTCATTTCAGTCTCAACATTCCGCTCCGTTTCCATATGGTATTTCACCCGCCAAGCCCGAGAACACATACACAACCTCAATCGAGCCACCTTCGCCATCTAGATTACCCCCCTCTCCTCGCTCACATAATCTCAAAGCTCAGGTGGAAGGCTCAGCCGAACCTATCCCCGCTTTGTCCTTGGCTCGGAACTTGTCTGTACGATCTGAACTTCCCGAACCTATCTTGACGCCAATCAAGACGTTGCCTGCCAAGCATGTACCTTCACCGTCTACCTCCTCGCCTAGTGCTGTATCACCTGTACCGGGGTATATACCTGGACAACCTCGACCGATCGGATCAATGCACCGGTCAGATGGCTCTGTTTCTTCTCGGTCTGCAACTCCGAGTGGACATACTCCGACAGCGCAGACCGCTGATGCTTCTACCGCAGACCCCCTCTCCTACCTCAGAGGCCACCTCCGAGCCGGTTCAACACCCACGCATCCTCCTCCCGTATCTTCACGGACTTCCTCCTTGAACCGCTCGAGATCAGTCAGTCAGACCCCCGAAAACCGTCTCAATGACGATTCGCCTCCGAAACAGCAAGCTGGTCAGTCGACCAGTAACAGCATGCTCGGTGAACAACCGCAGACGTTTAGCAGGAGGCCTAGCTCAGGCATTTCGGCCACTTCGCCCGCTATGATCCAGGAAGAAACCGAAGATGAAGTCGAAGGGAAAGGACAAGAGAACCCGGATGTTCGTCAATCGAGTCATCGGCGCCAACCGATTCAAGCCGCCCAGAATCCGCAACAACACATGGAACATGCTCGCGATGCGCTCGGATGGAACTTGCACAACAGCAGTAGAGATATATCCAAAGCCGTCTCGGGAGATATTGCCCCAACGCAAGCGGCAATCACGACCACTCATGATCTCCAGCCAACCGCGTCGCGGACCTCGCTAGCCTCAGACTTTGAAGGTGACCACGATGTTCAGGACATTTGGGGTCATTTGCTGGGTACTGCGGAATCATCCAGCGATCAAGAGCTAGAGGCTATCGAGACTCCCGCCTCGGCTGTTTTATCCGATACGTTACGACAAATGAGTGGACTCGGGCAGGAGGATTTAGCACTTTTGCAAGACCGGTTGGTGGAAAAGGCTAAAGCGGAACGTCAAGCTTATCGGGATGATAGTCCGATCATCAACGCGAGTCTCTTCTATCGTCTGGTAGACTGCGTGCTGATAGTAGTCATCGCCTGCTCTTGGTACTGCCAATCTTCCTCAGCGATCGGCTTCACTTGCTCGTGGACAGACACCAGTTCCTCCCTCCTCCTGGCGTCGACCGTCCCACGAACGCGAGGTGCCGAGTACAGCTCCTCTTCCCACTGCCGCCAATTCACTTGCCAACATGTTTACCCCTCTGACCCCAAGTGAAAAGGCAGCACGAGCTCAAGAGGTCCAATACGCCTCCGCTCCTAACACTGCCAAGCGATCTCAAACGGCCTTGGCCGAGCCTCCTCTCACCTCTGCTCAAACTCCCTCAGCAGAGGGTCACGACGAGATGATACATACTCCCGTATCTGATCAGCTTAGCCGCAATCCATCGAGCCGCAATCCATCCAATATTCGCGAAGGTAAAGTCGCCCTTGAGAACGATCCAGAGGTCCGAAGAGATTTTGAAGCTAGGATCGCCGCTGCTACTGCCGCTCTTAACAGGGCGCCTACGACTAGCGGCTCGAAACTCGAGAGGAAACCGACCAAGAAAGGAGCCATGTCTATATCTGGTCCAAAGTTGTTATCGTCCTCATCAAAGGTGCACGCCACACCGTTGACAGCGCCCGAAGCTCCCATCGACACAAGTGTGAAAAAGGCATTAGAGAAAACAAGTGGATCCGGTAAAGCTAGTGGGCGATGGCGAAAATTAGGATTCAGAAGTCGGCCCTCGGTCTCTAGACAGAACGCTCCCGAGGCCGCTACACCGGCTCAACGGCCTACGACGCCACCCAGATCAAAGTCCTCCACTACTAGTCCCGCGCTAGGACCAACCCCCAAGACGGAAAAGAATCTTGCTGCTGCCATCAAGCTTCCTTCTGATTCACCTATTTCGCCCGACCTTGATAACTTCAAGTTTCCGCCTATTGCCAACAAGCAGCCGAAGAATCCCGCTATCAGAGATCGACCGATATCGCCTCCTATGCCGTACCAGCAGAGTATGCAACAGGTCGCCGAGCAGATGCCACGTAATCGACAAGAGCAACAGTCAAGAGCCGAGGCTAGTATACAGTCGGATGTAGGCAGTGACGCTAGAGGCGCAGATCACTCGCATTCGTCGTCGGACTCTACCGTCGCCAAATTCATTGAATCAGGCCGAGCTCTTGGTCTGAATCAGGAGCAACTTGATCAAATGCTAGTCGCCAATGGCATGTTCGATCGTTCAGCTCCTACCGCATCTTCGAACTCGTATCAATCCAGTGCACCAGGCTCAGACCCGCTCTCCAACTCGACCACATCCGTCTCGCAAGCTCAGTTGCAGTCTCTGACTCGCAACCCGTCTGTTTCTCAGACGACCGAACCAAAGTCAAAAGGCGGTCTTTTTAGGTCGTTCTCCAAAAAGAAGACCAAGGCATCAGAAGTGCCACCAACTGCAGCCGTTCCGCAGCTACACGAGGATGCTGCTGCTGCCGAGCCGAGAAACGTAGTTGTACGACGGACTTTGTTACTTTCGCATCCACCTGCAATGCCGACGGGTCCGACAACACCTACCAAAATCAAGGCAGGATCGGCGTTTGAATCGCCTGATTCCGTTAGACGATTGCCGGGCGGTCGAAAACAGTCGATCAAGCGTAAACCTCTCAATCTGACTAGAGAGGATCATGAGCTCGTATCTAGTTCGCCACCCGCATCCGCGCATCGTCGGAACTTTAGTACGGGAACAATTCAATCTCATCAATCAGGGGATATCCCGGACAATCAACCTGGAAATAAGGGTCTTGGCTTCCTACACCCACTTGCTGGCTCGGCTCGTTCTCAGGGACACAGTTCCAGCTTTGCTGGATTACAATCGTCGCCTGGTGGTCAAAGTCAGATCTCAAATGGGTCGAAACGGCGATCGTCGACTGGCGGCTCGTTGTATGATCTGTATGGTGGACATGATGCGGATGAAGAGGAGATGTTAGTGCCGGACTCCAATCGCGAAGGTAGACTCGAACGCCATCAGTCACAGGCTGTCGAGATCTGGTATGCCATCTTCCATAGCAGCTGAACTGGAGCTGACGTGTAGCGAGTATGCCGATGGTCAAGTCGTTTGGTCATTGGTAAACGGGATGCGAATCGAAGAGGACGATGACGATGACGACTACCAATTCTCAAGTCATTCGCGGCAGGATTCTGTCACGTCAGACGTCTCGAGCGGTCAGTATGACAGTGCTCCAGCTTGGCCTGCCCGAACACACGACTACGCTACCCCTGCTCTCAACCTTCGACATCGAGAACGAGGTCCGCCGGTCCCGCGACCGGAAACATTTGTCTATCGTGCTGCATCTGGCGATGTTGCCGATCTCATCGATCATTTGTCACGTGATTTGGACGCTTCGAGGGGAAGAATTGATATACGACATCTCGGTCTACCGAAAGAGATCACTACGGGGAACAACACGGGCCAGTCATCCCCCTTCCCATATTCCGCCGATCAGTCACGTAGTGGAGAAGATGACACCTCTCATACTTCTCCTGATCCTCGATTTGCCGATCCACCCTCTCCCAATCCGCCCAGAAACCTTACGCGACCCACACCACCTCCATCAATATTTACTCCAAGCCGTACTGCCCAAGTACCCGCTGGTGGTTTTAGTCCAAAGAGGCAGATGATGGTCCGGCAGGGATTCGCTGCGCATCGAGCAAATATCAGTGCTGGAGGTGGAAAAGATCCAGCTCAGGTGATTGGGTATGGACAACCTAGTCCCAGTGCACAGAGTTTCCAAAGTTCCGACTCAGGTGGACAGCGGACAGTAGAGGAGAGACTTCAAAATCTTCTGGATCGGCTGAAGGAACAGAACGATCGACAAGAGGCGGCTTTGGGGACTAGGATCTAGCCTGTTGATTGCTAAATCATGGGATTTGTGAAAAACCATGCACGATGTGCAGTGTGACGCGCGGAAGGCGGAGGAAATGCGTATACAGAGATGTTACCTGAACGAAATTTACGATTTACGATTATCTAAGTGGACGAATGCATTGACGCTTGAAACGAGACACCTGTTCGAAGTTCGACAGGTTATACTGAATACCGGACTGGCAAGTGCTGATTTGCGTTAATTGTGCCTCCCATATAGTCAGTACATCTTCTAGGCAATGAGCACACATATCGTTGCATACCATTTTATATCCTGCGATAACCTGTCTCTCCATACACCACCAGAACACATCTCATAATGGAAGCAGAGCTTCAGACATACCTAGATCAAATCGCCTACGTCAACCTTCAGCTCGAAAGTGACCCCACCAACGATGAACTCCTGAAATTGAAGGTCGAATTAAACGAGATCGTGGATCTGACACGAGAGGCTATCGCGCAGACGTCCACCTCAAAGTCGCAAGCCGCTGCTGATAAGAACAAGGACAAGGGAAAAGGGAAGGAGACTAATCCGAATTGGCAGGATAATGGGCAGTATAAAGCTGGAATGGACTGTATGTCGAAATATAAGGACGGCAAATGGTATGTTGAACTCGATCCAGCTTTGTAGTTGCTGATAACAGGTACCCTGCCCGGATCAGTGCAGTAGTCGGTAGTAAGGAAACACCGTTATATACAATCACATTCAAAGGTTATTCATCATCAACAAACGTCCCCCTTTCATCCCTGCGCCCACACGACCCAAACGCACCCATCCCTCAGCCCGTCCAAAAGCGTAAAGTCGAAGAACCGACCGAAAGGGAGAAGGAAAAGAAGAAAGCAAAAGGGGAGAAATGGATGGAAAAGCAACAAGCTAGAGCAGATGAGGCTAAAGGGAAACAAAGTGCTTGGGCCAAGTTTGGTAAGAAAGCTCAGAAGAAGGGAATTCATATTGCTGGATTGGAGGGCAAGTCGGTATTCAAAACTTCTGATAGCGTCACTGGACGAGGTGAGCTTTCTCCCCTGCTGGTACGGTTTGAGATAGCTGACGATATAGTCGGTGTAGTCGGTTCTGGACGTGGTGTCACCCAATATGAGAAGATGGGCAAACACAAGTTTGAAACAGGACAAGAGGAGTAGAGCTACATTGCCGAGTGCTCTGTTATGCCTCCCACAAGTGATAGCCGGTTCTTTCGACTCTTTTAACCCATATTGTACATGCGCTAAATCATGTACAGCTATTTCACGCGGAGGCGCGCCTCGATCATCTGAGGGGTCTAGGCGGGCATGAAGTACAAAGTCATCATTCGTAATGCTCTTCTAATCCTTTCCGTTGCTGATCCGATAGGAATCGAGAACCGATGCCGCTCACCACGAGATGATGCTACGTGATGGGAATGCCAATTACGTCTCTGGTAAGCCGTCTGGTACGGTACGCTGGACACTCACACAATCGGCTCTCAGATTCTTTGATATCAAGCTTGATCTACGGTGCCAGTACACGCATACTTACCATACTGACAGGATCGAGCCACTATGCACGATTTGCTTTGCTCCTTTATACTAGACGTTCTATACAAAGTCTCCTTATTATAATGAATCTCTCATGTATGATTTGCTTCCGTCCCGTTTTCTAGTTTTCGAGTGATACTGACTATACAAAGGAAGTTCAATCCTTTCATATACATCTATAAACCCACTTTCATTGTTCTCTTTGTACTAGCATTGCATAAGAAGGAGCAGCTATATCAGTATAAATAAATCAAAGTACGAGATCAGCTTTCAAGACCGACGAAAAATCACAAAGACACACCATCAACTCGTTCCATCCCGACCAACCAATTTCAACATGGCCACTACTGAGCCATCCTCTTTGCCCGCGGCCGCAGAGGCTGCCAACGTCAACACTCTTACCGCAGCACTTGAGGAAACACATATCTCCGAGGCGGACAAGGACACAAAGACCGACACAAAGGCAGAAGGAGATGATGACCTTGAAGAAGGAGAAATCCGAGATGAAGAAGAGGTAGATGATGGAAAGCCAAAGACTGTATTCGACAGCAAAAAGAACTATAACCTCAAGGCAAGCCGAGCTTATCGAGGGACATGGAAGCTGAACGCTGACTTGTAGCACCCATTATACACGAGATGGACGTTATATTTCGATTCACCACAAAGTAAAATGTTGCCTAAGACACCGGGATCTACACCCGCAACACCTCAGATCGCTAATGGTGCGTCATCTTGCTGTGCGATGTTTGAATACTAGCTGATTAGTAGGTGGATGGATGGAGGATATCCGTAAAGTTGTTGGCTTCGATTCAGTAGAGGAGTTCTGGGGACTATACAACAACATTGTCCCTCCATCGCAATTACCAGGAAAGGCGAACTACTACCTATTCAGAGTGAGTTTTCAAAGGGCCGCACCTTGCTGTAGCGTAGCTGATGGGTAGAACGACATCATGCCAGCATGGGAGGACCCCGCCAATAAGAACGGTGGAAAGTGGTCAATCCAACTACCGAGAGAAAAGTACAGAAGCTCGATCGATCAAATGTGGCTATACACCGTGAGCTTATTATTCTTTCTGTTCAGTGCCCGACTGACAAGTAGATGCTAGCAGCTATTGGAGAGACATTCGAGACGGCCGGCGACTCAACCCACGAAGAGCCAGAAGGCATTGTCACCGGTGTCATCATCTCTCCCCGACCCAACTTGTGAGTTATCGTGCACTTGCTGCGATGTATGTCACTGACCGGCAGCTACCGAATCGCAATTTGGACCCGTTCAGCCCCTGATCTATCTCACCCCGATACCGAAAGTCTCAAAGCCAAGATCCTGGCTGTCGGTCGATTCTGGAAGGGAGATGTACTAGGTTACAACGAGACCAACAAATTGGTTGCTGGTGGTCTGCAGTCGGGTGTCGAATTCGAGTCGCACAAGGTCGGTCGTCTTGCTGCTACTGTTGGTTGCTAGCTGATCAACAGGACTCGGAGAGGAAGGGAAACAAGAACAAGGTCACTGTTTGATCTGGACTTGTGGTCTAATTGGTATAGAGTGCTTGAGTAGAGTGGAGATCGATTGTCGATGTCAGAGATGACCATATCATACCACTCGTGGTAATGCATACTTACAGACTTTGGGTTATGGCAGTATTACAAAGGTGGTGATAACGGTAGAGATACAACGTACAACTGCGTCTCGAGATACCTCACGGAGTCGCTCAACAATTATGACGACTGCTTTCCTTCCGAGGCCAGTATGACGACCCCATGTCGGCTCAACAGCGCCCGCACCCTTCTCCTTCTTCATCCCATATAGACTCTCAACCACCCACTGATACCAGCTCGACATACCAAGCATTTGGCTCCTGTCCCCTCTTCCTCCTCGCAAACCGCCAGTTCTATCTTGCCATCATCCATCTTCTGTCCTTTCAAGCCCGGCTTGCTCTCGGGACTGCACGACTCAACCAGCTCCTCTGCTTTTACCTCCTTGTCCTGCTCGTCCGCTGGCGGGGCTATATTCCCGCCACTTAGCCGACGAGATTTGGGGTGATTGATCATTGCTTTCCGCAGGGCGATGTTGAAGGGCGTCCTGCCCGGTGGAGTAGGTGTCATTGCGGTAGAGATGGATGTTGAGCGGCATTGCTTGAGAAGCAGCAAAGGGGCGCAGAGATAGCACAGGTTTAGATGACAACCTGCGTGTCAGATTTCGGCGTGAGGTACGTATATCTAGACGTACAAGGTAACAGAACAGCCGAGGGCGGTCTTTTGAAGCACAAAAGACAAGTAGGGTATCGGTGATCCTCGTCATCGGAGGTTTGAGGAGACAGGTGCTCTGCTGGGATCTGGGGGGACGATGCAGACTCAGACTCGGACACCGAGTCATCTTCGATTACGGTCTCGAGATCTGCTTGAATGGTGCTTTTGCTGGTGGTGATGCGAGACCGCCGGGCCATATCAAGCTCCCGGCCGATAGCGCTAAGGTCGAGTGTTGTTTCTAAATTTGCCATACTGTCTACATAGTCTGGCTTGAGATACCTTCTCTATGGTTGGTTGCTATAGTACGTAGTGCAACAGCCTTCTACTCTAGTAGCCGGCCGGGTAATGCGGCAAACCACAAGCGGACCGAAACACGTGGAACAGGCGCGTCTTCGACTTTCAGCCCGAGTCATTTTGTCCTCAACCTCAGATCATACATGGCAAGCCCAATACCATCTCGCCAGGGTTCATGGACTTCCCCTCCTCCTTCAAGTCATCGCCGGCCGAGTGGACTCGGGATTGGTGGTGCTAAGAATGCCGACGAGAGAAAAGCAAGGAGAGAACAGTTCAGATCGTTCTATGGGTTGAAAGGAGGGCCCGAGGGGGTCGCCGAGGGCGAGGTCGTCAAGACTGGTGATCCGCTTGATATCGGTCGGCTCATCCCTCTGCTATGGCGACCAGTAGCTGACTATCAGACTCGCCCGCATTCAATGCGTCGGCATATTATGACGATTTGATCAAGAAATCGAGTCTTGCGGAATTGATGAAGACTGCTTTTACGCTCTTAGCAGGTGAGCTGATATTGCTTAGTGTGTTATAGCTAACCTTCAGACATCAACAACCTTCAATCTTCCCGTCACTCCCTAGTATACAACCACCACCATCAGGTAGGTATCCGTCAACTAGGTGTCGTGTGCTGACGACAAGCTATTTGCAGCTGGAGACACGATATCCCACCTCAATTCACGTACGCCAGAGCTGGTCTCGATCATGACTTCATTGCAGGATTCATTTTCTTCTATCTCACAGTTGGCTGATTCAGTCACAATGTCCGATAGAGAGTCGACCGAGACGGACAAAGCAGAAGCTTTACGTGTGGGGCTGGAGAGGGTTCGACTAATGTTCATGGCTCAGGAGGATGCTGCGGAGATTCGTACGATATGGAACGAGCTGGATACTGTCGATGTTCACGATGAAAGTCTACTCACGGAGCTCAAGGAACTGCAGACTAGAGTAGACGGTTTACCGGGTGCTGTCCCCGTCCCCGCGGAGACGGCGTGAGATTCTGGCAATGATGAAGCTGTATAGATAGATCGAGGTGTTGTATGCATAGAAAGGACAAATCTCTGCGGATACCTCGGACCCTACTCATCCCTGAAGTACAGCTGTCGAAGCTTGCCAACTGCGACATCGTAGCTCTGCTTGTGCTCGTCCAGATCCGCTTCCTTGATCTTGAGTTTGCTGACCTTCTGATCATGTCCAGCAGCTTTGAGCATAGCCTTGAAGTGGTATGTCTACCTGATCAGCGACCGTCTTAGCGAAAGACAAGGTCACAACTTACCTCCTGGTTCTCGACCAGACTCCATGCTTGTCCACTCCTTCCTGCTCGTGCGGTACGTCCGACTCGATGAACGTATTTACGCATATCAAGTGGGATATCATACGAGACCACATGATTGACAGTAGGCAGATCCATTCCTCTAGCAATCAAATCAGAGCATACAAGCCTGATTGTTAGCCTAAACCATGATCGGAGCCTGGCACTTACAAATGGATATCACCCTTTGTGAAGTCTGCAAGCAACTTCTTTCTCTCTCCAGGCTTCATTTCGCTCGTGTAACCCTTGACTACCACTCCAGTGTTATTGATCTCCTCGAATGCGTTCAGTAGCTGCACAAGCCTGTTGGCGCTCTCTACTGATTTGGTGAATACCAAAGCGGATTTCACTCGATACTCCTTGTGATGGATCAAATGTATCAGAACAAGCGGCTTGAGAGACGGTTCGAGAACGATCATCTTCTCGCTCAGCTCTGAGGGGAGGGAGAATTGTTCGCCAATCGATGTTGCTGTTTGTGGAACGTTCGATGACTGGACAATATAGTATTCCGGCTGATGGAGGTCTAAAGCAGCGACTTTCGCGGGATCACGAGTGAGGGTAGCGGAGAACAAGAGCTTTTGACACTGATGATCAGCATTGCAGATATCTCATGGAGACGGTGAACCTACGCTGGGCTTCTCCTTGTGTGACAAGTCACGAACTGGCTCGACAAGGCCATATGCCTCTAACCACCCGTTCGCAACCCTGTCCCAGGGTAGTCTTTGAAATCCTACCGGGAGCCCGGTAGTGGGTGGACGGAGATGCGACAAGACTTTTGATAACCAATTCTGGAAACTCTGATTCAGTAGTCGATCCGCTTCGTCGATTATGAGGAAACGAAGATGTTGTAGTGTGAAGTTGGGTGTTGTTGACAAGTGGTCCATGAGTCTTCCTGGAGTTGCTATCAGGATATCCACCTTTGACGAGCCACCTAGTAGCCTGACTGTGAGCCACGTATTCACAACAGTCTGATGCGACTTACTTTGATTCCATATCGTCAATAAGCTGACGTTGTTCGTGTTTGAACGAGTGTTGTCCACCGACTACGCCAATCTACAGTCAGCGATCGGCATCGCTTGGTACCAAATGGCTCACCTTGAGGCTGGTTCCCTTGGCTAGCGACTCCAGTGTTTCCTTGACCTGAACAACTAGATCCCTGGTTGGCAGAACAATCATCGCCCGCAATCTCGTCACCGTCCTACTTCTCAACATCTCGATGATGGGGATACAATACGCTAGCGTCTTTCCTGAACCAGTAGGTGCCGAAATCAGATAATCGTTTCTCGGATCCGTCGGCCAGGGCACCAATTTCAGTGCAAGTAGCTTCGGTAACATATACGCTTGCACTGCAAAGAAGTCGGTGATATCCAGCTCGGCAAGACGAGATATCATGTGATCGCTTAAAGCTGGTTCGACCTTGTTGAACCTTTCCGTAGTGAGGTCATTGACGGCAAGTCTGAGATCCTGGGGAATGAACGTAGCGTCATTTACACCAGTCGGTAGACCTTGTCGAGAGAGTAATGAGGGGTCGGGAGCAGGTGCAGAAGTGGGTAGGGGAAATGCTTCAAGGGGTGGTGGTGAGCCGGATAGGGATCTCAGATCGCCCGAGTCCAGTCCATCGATATCACTATCAGATCCAACATCTCCTTCGTCTTCCGATTCAGAATCGTCGGCAGGTTGGGTTGATAGTAATTGCGGTCTATTCTTCTCTCTCTCCGCTTCTTCAGCCGCTTCTTGCTCTCGCTTTGCATGCCTGGCATCCCTCTTCGCCCTCTTCTCCGCTCTACGCTGTTCCTTTGCTTCGTCCTCATCGTTAGCTCCTCCTGGGACGATCCCCTCGTCCTGGTCTTTGACCTCGTCTTCAGCCTTGGCTTTCCCCTTGTCCTTCTTTGCCTTCTTTTTCTCCTTGACTACGCCGTTCAGACTAGCTTCTTGCAGCACGACTGGCCGAGGCGAAGATGGTCCAGCTTCTGCATTCGAATCCATGACCTCGTCTTCTTGCTCACTTTCGTCCTCGGCCTCTCCATCCATCGCGGTTTGTTTAGAATTTTTGTTCTTAGGTGCAGAAGCCTTTTTGGCAGCTTTCAACTTCCGGTGCTTTTTCGCCTTGACTCGTAGGTATCGCTTCTTGGCCACAGTCTGCATATCAGCTGGTGTATGCCTCTGCGTCTGCGTGAGTGACTCACCTTGTTCTTCTTGACCGCTGGGTCCGATGCTTCGATACCGGCAGTTTTCGCCAAAACTGCATTTCCAGCCATTCGAGACGGGTGGATCATAGGTCCAGCCCGAGGTGCCGATGGTTCCGCGACTGGTGGTTCCGATTGAGCAGGGGCTTCTGCTTGCGCTTCGGAGAAGTCGACATGTTTGCGCTTCGTAGCCATCGTGGTGATAAAGTAGAGTATAGTGCTCGTTGCGGGGTAAGATTGACCAAAAATGATCTACTCGGATAAACCGCGGAAAAAGCAACTTTTTATCCACGTCCAGCGAGCTGGTTCTTCTATACATTGATCATATCAGCCTCCAGGTGAACGACATTGGAGAAAGAGGGTCCGGAGATCTGGCGATGATCAATCTGTGAACCTAATCTGGCTATCTGATTTCCTAACTATTGTCTCGGCACTTGGCTGGCGGGCCAGGATCACTATGCCCTCCCATTTGTCCCCAACCTTAATACTCTTCTTCACCATGCCCTACTCTTCGCGTTGTTGCTTTCTCAGACTTGCGGCTGTCTATTCCTCGGATCTCTACATGACTATTTAGCTCTAACGAAAGGACCAGCATGCTTCTTTATGGGATCGGATACTTCGAAATGTACGTCTTGAGTTCAGGCTCTTTGCTGCTGAAAGATGTCTGATCAGCGCGGCCATAGATCTGCGCTGTCAGAAAGTACAATGACATGATGGGAATCGATAGGGCAAAGTTTTATAGCGGAAGTGGGAGGTCTGCTGCTCAGTGCACTTGGGTAGAACTGATTTGATGCTCAACTGTTCTGGCAGATCGCTCAGGTGGAACAATGGCGTCGTTTGCTTAGAATCGCAGTCAGACTGAGGTACTGTAACAATTCTCATCGCTTGGACTCAGCAGAACTACAGGCAGAAGCGAGGCGAAATCGACAACAATGACAGGTGATATCTAAGAGAACATCCTGAACAGCACAAGCCTACAAATAGTCTGTCGCTGCTCAGCTGTTCCAGCCAGATTGTAGTCTCATTGGAGACAGGTATCCCGAGGCCAAGCAGCGGGCATCTACGGGACATGACAACCAGAGATGTCACGTGTTTCGGGAATGATTTGCAGGACGTACCTAATGAGCTCAACATTCAGATAGGCATGACCGTCTATGGGTAGGGGTTCTGGGTCTTTATATAGGCTGGATGAAGACGGAAACATCAAGAAAGATCTAAATATCTTCACTCGTCTATCGGCTAAGATATCCGCTTTTCAAATTACGTAAGCAATTACAGTTGATCGCGGTAGAGCAGGGTTCGACTCCCTGGTGGAGAATATCTTTTGCCCTCCAGGGCTTTTGACCTACTGAACTTTTTTGGCATTGCCCAGACCAAGCAGGAATTGACTTGAACATCATGTTAAGCTCATAGCCAAATTCTGGGAGGTGAGAGAATTTGGCAGGCGCACTTAGGCATAGAGAAACAAGCTCTAAAACAGATCAAGGAAGTGCCTTCCCTAGAACACTGATTACATTGTTCAATACAGGGGTGGAATAGCTGTTCATGTTCTTGAACAGGCATTTGTCATTACTGCAAAACACAAGTGGCATCATCCCTGTGGGGTACTAGAGCAGGACTCAATTCCTTGGTCCCCAGCAAGGAATCCCTCATGACCAAGGAAAGCGTGGGCTCATCACCTTGGTGGAGATTGTCTTGCAGCAGATAGCAGAGCAATTCCTTCTTGATGTATGATCTCTCATTGCATGTTGAAAAATGATGTTATTGGTATGTGCAGCATTGCTGTTCTGAAGCTCTGGGCATCATTGCCCAAATGTCCACCCACTGAAGCAAACAGAGTTGGAAAAGCAAAAGTTGACTTGTTGGGCGGAGTTCTTGCGCAAAAATATGTTTTAATAACAACAGTTTTTGAGTTTAGTGCGTAAATACAATAGAGTTGAAAATCAAGACTTAATCACAATAAGCCACTTTTGGGTAAACTGCTAAACTGCACTTGGACATGACATGTGTTGATTTGAACCTCGATCATCTTGAAGTTCTCCATCAGTTCACCTATATACATCATCTGTCAAATTATGCAATAGAGCCTTTCTATAACATGGAGCATGATCAAATGGGTAAGTACTTTCAGACCTTGAATTATGCTT